>PVHY01001017.1:12408-138880 GCA_004024945.1 Uropsilus gracilis | reverse complement strand
TTTTTTTTTTTTTCCATCTCAAAGGCTGATTATTCATGAAAAAGACTTTACCAGAATTCTATTCTACCTGGGAAAAGGGTCTTTCTACAAACATTGTCCATTGTAGCCTAACCCTCTCACTCAGGGTTAGAAGAGAACACAGGGTTTGTAAATGACAAAAATTTAAATGCAATTAAATAATTACATTTTATCTACTACCTTACTATCAAACTGAAACAAGTCCAGTATAACAATAGTGGATTACATCTGAAGGAGTGTAAGAGACAGTTCTCTCTGGGAATGGCTTAGGAAACCATCACAACAGAGACAAAAACAAAGATACTAGATGGAATCTAAGACTCTGGCAATTATCATCACAACATAATTTGCAATTAATTGTGGATGAACTCAATCTACATTTTAAAGAGATTTTCAAATTGAGTAAAATTCAACAATATGTTATCTGTAAGAAGCTAATTAATTACTTGATTGGTTGATTGAAGTAACATTGGTTTACCATACTATATGATTTAGGGGTATAGGTTAATAAATTGAATGTAATTTACTATATCATATCCATTGCCATAACACCATAGTCCTCCATTATAGTCTTCTGTGTGTGCCCTTCCTTTTTGCTCTTCATCATCTCCCCTGCCTCACTGGTATTTTCAAATTTACAGTCAGATTACTTCGTTTTTTGCTTGTTTGTTTTTGCTTTTTTTTTCTGGTCTTCTATTTTACTTCTTTCTATTGTACATTTAAGTGAAGTCATCCAGTATTTGCCTTTCTTCCACTGACTAATTTCCTAAGTGCTCAATCACAGGTGAATGGCTTTAGAAAGAAGATACGCTATATATATATATACAACATCACTGTTACTTAAAAAAAGGAACCCCAAATTAACAAAAATTTAAAGAAAGCTCAAATAGGTACTATTAATTTCAAACAAAGTAGAATTTAGAACAAAGACAACTGTAAAGACAAGATCATGACCAAAAAAAAAATATATATATATATATATATATAGGAGCATGTGTGTGATGATAAAGGGAACCATTCTTTAGAAAGATGAAGTAATCTTAAATATGTATGTATCTAGTAATACAGAACTTAAATAAGATAAGATTGCCATAGAAGCAAACAAATCCTATCTTACATTAGAAACTTCAGCATCTCTCAAAGTGAACAGATGAAGCAGCTAAAAAATGAAGATATTGTTAAACTTAACAGTACTACCAACCAACTGAATCTAATTGATACTTCATTCAGCAAGCAGACTATAGAGCTTTTTCAACCTCAATGGGAACATTTGTAACAATAGATCACATTGAAATACATAAAACTTTCAAAACTTTCAAACTATGTAATTCATATACAATACATCCTCAGACTACCACAGAATTAAGATAAAAGTCAATAGCAGAAAGATAACTGGAAAATCCACATTTTGACGATAAAACATATCCTTTTACACAGTAAATGGTTATATGTCTGATGTGGCATTAAAAAGTTTAACTAAAGGAAAATTAAAATAAAAGTTACCAAGATTAGTGCAAGACAATAAATGTGTTTAAAGAAAGCTATATGGTAAAAATACGTACATTAGAAAACAAAAGAGAATGAATAAAACAGAGTCAAGCTTCCAAATTGAAGAATGATGTCTCAAAAAAGCAGGAGGGAAGTAACTAAAATTAAAGACATTAATGAAATAAAAAACAGGAAAAATAGAGAAATAAAGGAAATCAAAAGCCTGTTCTTTGTAAAAATTAACAAAATAGGCAATTCTTTAGGAAGACTAACAAAAGAAGACAGAGAGAAGAGAGAACTATTAGTATGAAAAGTGAAATAGGTGACATTACTACAGTTTTTACAGAAATGGAAGCAATTACAAGGAGTACCATGAACAACTATCTGTTAATACATTAGATAATTCAGATTAAGTAAACAAATTCCTATAAACAACCAAAAGTGATTCAAAATGATATAAACAAATGAATAAGCCTATAACAAAATGAGATTTAATTAGTTATAAAAAAATATAAGCACATATCTATTCTCGGCTGAATTCTGCCAAACATTTAAAGAATTAACAATTGCTGTCTTGGTTAGGGAATAAACAGATGAATGTAACAGCAAGGAAAACCAAGAAAAGACCCATAAAACATGGCCATTTAACCTTTGACCAAAAAAAGAGGTGACTAAATTATGGCCTTCACAACAAATAGAGCTCTATTATAATTAGGTGTCTATATTAAAAAAACAACAAACCTAAAGACAGCTATTACACTTAAAAAAATCATAGACTTAAATATACAATTCAAAATTGCTAAAAAAGACAGACACATACTAAGTGACTTCATTTTAGGTGACAAGATTTTAGGTGCAACAACAAAAGTATGATAAAAAGAAAAAAATACTAAGTTGTATATTATTAAAAAGTTTTATCTACACGAATTGTGATTAGACAATGAAAAGGCAAACCCTGTCAGGGAGAAAAGACTGGCAAAACATAAATCAGCTAAAGGGATTTTATCCAAAATATATAGAGAACTCTTAAAACTCAGCAATAATCAAATTCAATAACACAATTAAAAAATGGACAGTGCATCTTAATAGGCATCTCACAAAATAATAAATACAGATGGCAAATAAACATAGGAGAATATGCTCAACATCATTTGTCCTTAGGGAACAGCAAATTAATTTAACAATGAGATGCCACCACCACCTGTTAGAATTGTTAAAATCCAACAAACTTATATTATCATTTGCTGGTGAAAAGATGAAGTAACAGAAACTATCATTCATTGCCAGTGGGAATGTAAAATGGAATGGCCATCAGAAACAGCCTGATAACTTAAAATTATAAGCTTAATTTAAAGGCATAATATGTGAAAAAAGTCAGTCCGAAAGGTTATGTGGTATCATTCCAATTTATGACAGTCTGAGAAAGACACGTCTATGGGTACATTTTTTTAGCTTAATTCCACATTGCCAAGTTGACGTTTATTTTGTGGGTTAGCTTGTAAAACTAACATCAGTTTATATACTCAACCAATGCCCCATCAGGGGTCGGTCTCCCATGGTGAAATAGCTAAAATGATTGACAGACTTGCAGGGTAAGGGGTTAGGAATTGAATAAGTTTGGCATATGGAATTTCTAAAATAATGAATATAGACTATATTATGTTAATGGTAGATTAATAACTATATGCATCTGCCAAAACTCCAAAAATCTTATGGCATTATCCAACTAAAAATTGGCACACAATTAGCAAAAAATCCAACTAAAGAATAATCCAACTAAAATTAGCATACAAATTAATATAGAATAAATAAAAATATTATTTAAGAAATCTGAGAAATTGATGATGGAATGCAGTATATGAGAGAACAACAGAATGTCATTGCAGATGTATGAAATGATGATGGTAGAAAATTTGCTTTGAACATGAAAATTTTAGAATTAAGTAGAATATTTAAGACTAAAGTCAGAGAAAATTGTACATGATCACAGTATACTTGCTAACAAACATGCTTGCCAAAGCATTCACAATTTGTATACATCTATATACATAAATACAGACTGAACAATTAAATGAATAATAACACCAAATTTCTCACTTTCATGTTTATACATAAGCAAGGGCAAGGAGGTAAGAATTCTCTATGTTGTAATGAACTGAAAAGGGAGACATCAGCATGAACTAATTAACTTAATATAAATACATATATTTAAATACATATATTTAAACACAAACTATTTCTAGATCTGTGTATAAGTACTAAACATGTATTTTCTTGATCTGTATGCTAAAAGGTCTTCAAATTATGTCATATTTTTGCATCATACAGTAACAACCTAACACCAAGAATTTATTCTGAAATAACAGAAACCAGAACTAGGGGGGGGAAATGGATGTTTGGTTGAGCCATTTGGTAAAATGGTACAGCATCATTTGTGATGGCTTAGAATAGGCCACATGGAAACAATAAAGGTTTTTGTGAAAAAGATCTTCAATTTCTAAGGTTCTCTCACTTTGCTCCCTTCTCTCCTTCAATCTCTATTTAGTAACCTCCCTCGTGCCTCCTGTTTGAAATATATCTATCCCCCAAGAAACCTATTATGAAAATTATCTATCTATCTATCTATCTATCTATCTATCTATCTATCTATCTATCTATCTATCTATCTATCTATCTATCTATCTATCTATCTATCTATCTATCTATCTATCTATCTATCTATCTATCTATCTATCTATCTATCTATCTATCTATCTGCCTATCTACCTACCTACCTATCTACCTACCTACCTACCTACCTATCTACCTACCTACCTGCCTACCTACCTGCCTACCTACCTACCTGTCTACCTATCTACCTACCTACCTACCTATCTACCTACCTACCTATCTACCTACCTACCTATCTACTATCTATCTATCTACCTACCAACCTATCTACCTATCTACTATCTGTCTACCTATCTACCTATCTACCTACCTACCTACCTACCTATCGACCTACCTACCTACCTACCTATCTACCTACCTATCTACTATCTATCTACCTACCTACCTATCTACCTATCTACTATCTATCTACCTATCTACCTACCTACCTATCTACCTATCTGCCTATCTACTATCTATCTACCTATCTACCTACCTACCTATCTACCTATCTACTATCTATCTATCTATCTACCTACCTATCTACCTACCTACCTACCTACCTATCTACTATCTATCTATATCTTAATCAGAAAGATTTTCACAGTAATTACTGAGTGGGTAGATGGATACATATTCTAAAACTACTGTAAGGCATAAGTCCAACTCACTGGTTTGCCCAGTTTTAGTAATGCCCATCTTACATCTTGAAAACCACTCAGGTCTAGGTAAGCCAAATAGTTGGACAGTCCAGTGCAAGGTGTAACTATTGCATGGGAAATAGCTATAGAAATCATAGTGAAAGAAATTGAGATTAAGGAATGGAAAGTGAACTTCTCAACTGCTAAGAATTCTATCTCATGGAGTCTTGTGCTTCCTGGTTGAAAACAATAGATACAACATAGTCAGTGTGATTTTAGCTACCTCTAACATCAATAAATGAGTATTAAAATATCAAAATATTATATATTCTGATATTAAAATATCAGAAAATATTAAATATTAATTATTATATAAATATTATATATTCTGATATAAACCATATTTTTAAATAAAACATTGCACTTTAGCTAGTTTCAGGGAATATATTCTAGTTACATGACAACTTTTCAAAAAAAAATTAAGGTAAATGTAACAGTCTTGAACAGTATAAGAAAAAGTATCAAGCATCACAAAATTACTTAAATTATACCATTTTAATGAAAATTCTCTTTAAAAATGATCACAGAAATTTTAACTTTTAGTTTTATGATTAAAGAATATTATGCATATGTACTTGTTGTTTATGAAGCACATATACTATTAGTGAAATTACTGCCTATATTTAGGAAACTGATGAAAATTAAGCTCATAAAAATTTAATGCCATGAAACCTAAGTGTGGAATACGTAGTTACAATGTAGATTCAGAAAGAAAAAAATAACACATTAAATCTTGAAAAAGGAATTACATTTAATTTTACCCACTAATTTTGAATAGACAGTTTCTTTGGGGCAAACACGTAGTTCTGCTTTTAGAGTGAAAATAATTCTGTTATGAAAATACCAGAACAGACATAAGGTCACTAGGAAGGATGAGGTGAAAGTTCTTGAGGGAACTGAGATAACGATGCCGTTTTCTCTACAGCAATGCCATTGTGTAACCTCATTTTGGATGTTCAATGTGGAGTCATGCAGAACGAGTAGAAAACTGACAGAATTGGGGAAATAGGGTCTATTGTGATGAAGTAGACTTGGACAGCTCAGTTTTACAAAAGTGCATTTCCCCACACACAAAATGCAAAATGCTTGAGAAATAAAATTCTTGTTATGCTTATTTTTTGCCATAAAAATGTAAATAGATGACATGATTCTATAGCCCAGTTGTGAGGGCAAAGCTGGGAGAAGCTATGCAAACGGTTATTTAAAGCAACTATTAAGAAATTTTGTATGTATACCACTCCATTGCATACCACTCTATTGTTGATTTACTAGATAATACGAAGACACTCACAATTACCATTACTATTGTCACTAAGAGATTTTAAGAAAAGATTATTGAAGAGACGAGAAAGAAAAAAAGAAATGTCAACTAAAGAATCTGTCACTAAAAAGGAAGATATTACTAATTAGAACTGCTCAGATATGTCCCTTTCCTATGAAAGTCCTTTCTACTGATTCAATCCATACCATGGGTCAGAATCTATGTGAAATCCTATGCACACTGAGTTTATGAAACATTCACAATAGCACCTAGATAAAAAACAAAACAAAAACACTCCCATTTCTTATATTAGAAAGGAATTTGGAAAGTTTACACTTTAAAAAAAATTTCAAATGTGGTAAATAAGAAATAAGGGATTTAAAGTGCTGTGGCACAAGGGAAAATACCCCTACCCCAATAGTTTTTTCCCCCCCTGAGGCAGGTAAACAAATAAATTAACATAAGAGTGATTAGTAGTAGAAAAGATCAAAACCTGATACATGTATCAAGAATTTTCAAGACTGTACATTCCAAAGCAAAATGGAGCAGACCAGTTATATATATCCTGTGTTAAAGAAACTAGGGCATCAAGGGAAGGCTTTGCATGATAAGGCAAGAATGATCTTATCTTTTTGCTCTGATAGTAAAGGAGATGCGTTTTGTAAAAAGAGAGGACATATTCACTGATCCTGTCATGCCTTGATTATACTCCCACCCACTCACCAAACCATATTCTTCTAACTCATAAAAGTGGCAACATAAGAGGAAAAAGAACAAAGGACAAAGTTCTTCTTAATTTCTAGAGACTCCATTGCTCTTAACTTAAAATAATCTGCATTATTAAAATGATGGCAACAAATTTCCTATTGTTTATAGGTCCTGAACTGAACTTGAGTACCCTACACCCAGTGACATATATTGGAGAAGCCTATCTGATTTTGCAGGAAGACTAATCCCATAGAAGTTAGGTTTGCTTTTTCCAGTGCAAATCTTAAGAATTATGTTTAACATCATTACTGAATTCAATGAGGGAAAGAAAATCAGGAATGAAGATAAAAACTTTTGGTTTTGTTGTTTTTTTTTTTTTTCTAGATAGAAATGTTGATTCTATTGAATCACTGGTTAGTACATAATATGAGTAAATGCTAATATGATATGGGACATATAGTAAGATGCAAGGTGTATTCTCTACAAATTGTGCTAACCCTGTAAGTTTATATCTATAAGATGTAGTACAACATCGTGCATACAGAAATGTCTAAGACTAGCATTTTGGAAAATATCAACAACAACATACATAAAGATCTGACTTAAGAAGGCCACCCAGGTTATCTTTTTTTTTTTGGTAACATTCTGTTTGTATTCCCCATCCTCATTTTATCTACGCAAGCAATTTATATTTGCATTTCACTTGGTATTATTCTTTGTGGAAGATTTTGTTGAGAAATCCCAGATTTCTGTATACAAATCAACTATCCCATATACTACTGTGTGAGATGTATTACTTGAAGTTGAGAGTCTGGCTTCAGTAGTCAGACATACTTGCATTTGGATACAGATGTCAACGCTTACTACTTTGTGGGCAAATTACATTATTGTTCTGAGAGTTAGATGTTGACCTGATATTCACCTCATATATATATATATATATATATATATATATATTTTTTTTTTTAGAATTAAGCAACCTACAATATGCTAGAAATCAATCAAAATCATTAGGAATAGTGGTGATAGTAACTTTAGTATCTCATCTCAACTCAAATCTGAATTAGGAGCCTCTAATGAAGATTTTCAATGCTATCCATGTCTACCTATGATAACAAACATGCTTTATACCTGCTCTGTTCAATATGATCAGCACCAGTAACTAGTGGCTAGTATGTACTTTAAATGTAACTAATGGAACTAAGAAAGTGGGTATTTCATTTTATTTAATTAATGGATCTTTAAATGAATGGCTACTGATTACCATCCTGGAGAGCACACCTAGAGAGTATAGGGAATTATATATAATATATCTTATTCCTCATGTCCAACACCATGCAACCTGATAAAAGAGTCAGTCCTCCCCTGTGTACTATGGAAAAACTAGTATGTGTGAAGATTAAAAAACATGGCACCATCTGTAACAAATTTCTATCTTTTCTGTAAGGCTGATACCAATTAATCTTCAATAAGTATTAAGCCTGCTGTGGCAGCCAGAGTTCCTCCATTTTGCAACAAAAAATCCCCTAGACTGAAAATTTAGGAATAAGTAGAATTAAATTGTTCATTCACTGAAATGCATTCTCCTTTTCCCCCTTTATGATTGATCGCTTACAGTCTGAACTATATCTCTAAAGGATTTGGAAAAATTGACTATGTTATGTCCCTAAAAGAATTCTATTTGTTCTTCTCAATAGTGACCTGAGAAACAAATATCAATTGAATGCTGACAAAACCCCCTACTGGGGAAGTCAACTACCTTGACTCATGCCTCCCAGACTGCCCAATGCCATCTCAGACCTGGAAACAAAAGGAAGACCCAGTGTTTCTTTCACATTCCTCCAGTCTCTATAAAATCCTAGAACTCCTGACAATTAGGGAGCCAGTGGTTTGGTGGTGCCTATCCTGCCAACTTCCTTGATGATCATGGCTGTCTCAAATAAAATTAACATATAAAGGTAATTCTCATGACTCAGAGCTTAATTTTTGAGCTGTGAGTAAAAGACCCAGTTGCTTACACTCACCATTCAGATCCTATTTGATCAACTTTGTGCTGAGGTATCCCTTTTTAAACTCTTCACAAGGGCAAAAGTAAACCCTTTTCATAACTACACTGGGCACATTATAGATTTAAAAACTAGAAGACCCAACACAATTAGGATTTAGGATTAGTTTTTCAAGAGGATAGGAGCAAGTGTTGTGGTGAAACTGGTGGGGAGAGGAGGGAAAGTTACGGCCCCCCAGCATTGGAACAGTGCATTGGAATAGCAGCCATTATGCCCCAGTGGGCAGAGACTTGGAGAAGGGGAGCCAAGTCTTCTCACAAGGACAGAGAATGAATTTAAGAAGTGTGACTGGAGAGTGTGTGGGAGGGGGTGAGACGCACAAAGTGGCAGCAGGGAGGTTGAAGGCCTCAGAGATGCCACTGCCAAGTGCAGCAGCAGGGCAGGGTAGGAAGCCACACTGTGGGCTTTCATCCCCAGCCCCAGTCTGTAAGGAGCCCTGGAAAGCATGTTGGAGACACTTGTCATTTGTGCAAGCTGACTTGGAAACACTGTACTTGAAAACTTGCTTTAACTTTGAAACTGTGACATTTGGGAATTGTTTGGAGACCTGAAGAGAACTTACTGTGTTAATATTTCATTATAAGAAGTCTGAAGTAGTTGCTGCTGCTCTATCAAGTTAGTCTTGCTGGTTTCAGCCACCTTATTTTTTAGAGTTGAAGCTGAAAGAATGTTGGAGCTGTGCCATTTGGAGGAGAATGTATGAAAACATCCTGGTTTCTTTATTGAATTTGAATCTCCCACTTTGGAAGAAAGAGCAATGATGCCATCTTGACTTCTTCATCTTCTTCCTTGAAGGTGGGACAGTCACATGGTCGAAGGAGCATGAGCAGTTTTCAGACAAGAAATTGAACTGTCATTGATTGGTATGATAATCAACTGGGGTCTATTGTAGTTTCAGTGACTTGTTTGTCTTTTTAATGAGTAAATCTCTTGCCTCTTCTTTAAGAATAGCGTGGTATTGTTACTGTTTGTGGGGGCTGGGACGAACCTAAGAAGTAGCTGGCGTCAGCTGTTCCCACTTGAAAGTTTAGTTAAGTTCTCTGCTTTGCCTGTTTTCAGACCCAATTTCATAACTAAATAGATGTGGGCTGAAAGTCACCTCAGGTATATTTTAGCTTAGCAGTGAAGTAGAATTTGATACGCAAAATAGGTCTCCTTTAACATACTGATAATTTCGAGCTTTTTTAAAAGAAATAAACACAAAACACCATGAAACTTGAGCAGATATTACTCTGTTATAAAATGAATTCATTTGTATAAAAAATCCACTTGTATGAATCTCTTCCTCTCTCAACCAGGAAGTAGAAAAAGATCAAGTCACTAGAAAATCTCCATGAAGAAAGCAGTAACCTAAATCATCTTGATAACCATGCCCTGTTTACTGTGTCTTTCCAGGTAACTTCCTACAATTTGTCTTCTTCTTTACTCTGCTTATTGGAGAGCAAAAATATGCCACCCCTAAAAATATCTTTCGCAAAAGGATTTTCATGTGTGGGAGGGGAGCAATTCTCGAGACTGTATGGAGATCTCGCTCTCTTTCTCCATTCACTGTTTAGGGAAGGCCTAATCACCTTAATGGATGCATCAATAGAGAAAGCATAACTACATCTGCATAAGTGTCATATCTTTGTTTCTGTGTTTTCCCTGGTATTCTCCCATAGGTCCCCAACTGACCTTACTCTTACTTTCCAATCTTATTTCTTTGCCTTCAATGGAAACCATTGAAGATGGTAACAACAGCCACATGGAAATGTTATTCAGTCTTATGGACTCTCTCTCATGCATACAGGAGGTATTTGTGTTATTATTAAAGTTCCTCTGTTTTGCTTGTTTGTTTCATATTAGTCAAGTTTGTGTTTAATTATTTGCCTTACTAGATAACACCCAGAATGTTATGGGATGGCTTCTCTTGGTCCTTGAAATTTGAAGAGGTGAGTTGGGCCATTTCTGTAAGTTTTCAGTTCTCTTGGGCCTCTTCCATGTGTGTGAGAGGTATGCACTTTATAAAACTTCTGTTTTCTTCCTACTAATCTGTCATTTATTATATGGGATTCCCCAGTAAAGAACTTAGAGGGTAAATGGGAAGTTACTGTTCCTTCCCTACTGCAGTCTTGGAAATGGAACTTAATGTGTCTGAAACTCAATTTCCTCCCCCATAGAGTAGGCACACCTTGCCATTCAGGAGCAATGTTTGCTAAGACATTAAATGAATTGTTATTTGAGGAATACACACAGAAAAATGATAGTGTGAGCTCTTTAAGTTTCATTATTTGTATCACACAACACTTACAGAAAACGGTTTCATGTCTTATCATCCTTTCACTAAACGACATCTCCTTTCCGTTTCTCCCCCATGGTCAAGTGTATTCCCTTTCTTCCAAAGAAGCACTTTTGATGTTTTCCTTCCCACGCATCTGATGAGATATTTAATAACCTCCTTTGCTCTGTTCCTGGACTTTGGACTATTGTTTTATCAGGTTTGTAATCTCTAGAGAACTAACTTCCACCAAGCAGGAAGCTTCATTTGCACCTCAAGCCAAATGCATAAACCAAAATATTAATTTATTGGGGGAATGTGCATTATAATAATGCAAGCATATAATTTAATTGGCAGCAAAAGGGATAGTAATGAATCTCTTGACAAAACTAGAGAGACTTGTAATGCAAAGTGGGTGGGACCTGGTCCAGAGAGTTCCTGGCAGCCAGGGAAGCGAACATTACTTCTCAGCGTTCTAAGCAGCTCTTGCCAACACCTAGGGAAGGCTTTAGGACTTTAGGCATGCTGTCCCCAAGCATCTCAGATTTGTTCATGTCCATACTATTTTCTAAAAAAAAAAGTTGCATATAAAGACTGTCTGTTCATTTTATTTAGGTGGCAACAACTAGCACAAAGAGATTGTACTCATCCAAGTCTTTTACATGTCTATTTATCTGTGTTCATAAACCAGTGGTTGCTTTCTAATTGCCTCTACCTTTTGAGTAGTACATGTCATTACAGTATCAACACATATGATATCTTGATCTGTCAGGATCATTATATCAATACGTATGACAACTATTCATGTTACTCTATGCTACCAAAAGTGATTCTTACAGGTAAGTCTCTTTTATATATATTTAAACAAATCTCTTTTGTCCTTCTCATTGCCTGTTCCCCTTTTCCTGAACTATATTTGTCTTCTGAAATGTATTATCTCCACTCAGTAGACAAAAACAGTTGCAGGGAAGAGAGGGGAATAATATAATTAAAGAGTTTATCTTGAGTGAAAATGTTATATGTAATCTATATAGCATCAATTAAACTTTTCACAACCCAACAGTTCCCATTTCAGAAAGGGTGAAATCATTTCCCTAAGGTACCGCAGGCAGTGGTAAGTGGAGCTGGGATTTAAACTCCAAATTTATTGCTCTGGGGTTCATGCTCTTTCCACTTGGATATCCTGTCTTTTACCCTAAACTTCCCAGTGTTGGAAGTGCTGGTCAAGCTCTCATTCAGAGAGATGCAACTGCAGTAGTTAGGGAAAAGGGAAAGAAGCAAAGTCAAGCAGCTCAGCATGAAGAACTATAATGACCTGACTTAGATTTAAATAATGATAACCCCTCAGGGACAGGTTGCTAGCCTGGAGAGTGATTATGCAAATGAACTCTCTGTGTATTACTAAAAGTAACATTTTGAACAGAAACCAAACACATTCACTGACTTCAGTGTTGATGACTGTTTTAAACTGGCTTCCTAGAAAAACATTCCACTGCCTGCTTTTTCTGCCTTTTTTCAAAACACACAGTCAAGGGAAAGGGCAAGTGAGCTAGCACTTAATGAATTCTCGAACATGAACATCCCAAACACATCCTTAGGAAATTTTACTGTGCTTTATTTAATCTTAGCAAACACCCTGAGCAGTAGGTTTGGCTATCTTTTTTTTTTTTTTTTTTTTCAGACTAGTTCTCCCTATTTTTGCCTGTGGAACCACAGGCTCACATTGCCCAGGGTACCACAGACTCAAGCAATCTCCAGCCTCAGCTTCCCAGTTAGCTGGGATTACAAGCTTGCACCACCATGCCCAGCTATATTTTTTGGGGACTACGTCCCCCTGGTGGGACTCGAACCATGATCCCTGACCCCGGCCACATCTTCCTAGGCTGCCGCTTACAGACATGTGCCACCATGACTGGCCCCCTTTTTTTAAAAAAAAAAAAAACATCAAGAGCCTAGAAAATGTGGCCCACATGCCAGGTTCATCCATGCTGCCAGGCACTGAGCCCTCAGTCACCCAGCCTGCTGCACTCCTTTTGAGGTTCAGGGAACACAAGGTAGGGGGCCCTGCCGCCTGCCAAGACAGCGGTGAATGACTGGGGGCACCCCCCAGCCACCGTACCATGAGGTGGCCGGGGGAGGCAGGGGTAACTCCACCCAACACCTGGTTTATCCAAGCTGCCAGGCACTGAGGAACCCCCCCCCCAGACTTGCAGGTTGGGGGGGGGTGGCGGAGGGTAGTGGGTGGTAAGGGTCATTCCCTCTGGTCTACTTCCAATCAAGTCAACCCTCACCAGAAGCAACTAAATCAGCGATACAACAGCAGTTGCACACAAATACAGAGATGAAAAACAAAGAAGTATTCTGGAACAACGAACATGTCAGATCCATGGGACACAGGACTATAAGACTGATTATAGAGACAAACTACCTCAGAAATTCAACCACTGTGATCTACTACGATGGGAATGGAATTTCCTGTTCAGAGATGCCTTGAGCATGAGCAAAGGACCCTCCCACTTTAGGGGGTGAGGAAAGCCACAGAGAAGGGCAGTGGCCCCACGACAAACCAGACCAACTATCAGGGCCTATCTCGATATGATAAAAAAAAAAAAAAATGGTCCACAAATTTTGGCTGGGAGAAACACTACCAAAGTCAGTAACCAGAACTACAAAAAAAAGGATCAAAATATGACAGAAGATGGGTCAGAGCAGCCAATCAGAAAGAAGGAGGAGGCACTGAAAGAACACAATCATGTGTGAACTGGTGGCCAGCAGCAAAAAGA
Source organism: Uropsilus gracilis (assembly GCA_004024945.1). Taxonomy (NCBI): domain Eukaryota; kingdom Metazoa; phylum Chordata; class Mammalia; order Eulipotyphla; family Talpidae; genus Uropsilus; species Uropsilus gracilis. The sequence continues at coordinate 124,949 of PVHY01001017.1, read as the reverse complement.
CACTTGGAAAACTAAGCACAGACACTGTGTCCCAGGAAACCATGTCCACAGCGGACAAAAGGACATTGCTCCAGGAAAGAAGAGGAAGAACCCAAGGGACTAAAAATTAAACGATAAATGGCAGTGAAAGAAGAGGTGGAGAGGCCAAGGGGGAAGGCTGGGGAGGGGGGAGGAACGCCCAAAAGGCAAATGTAAACAAAACTTAGTCAATAAAAATATATATTGTTAGAAAAAAAAGAGCCTAGAAAATGTAAAGGTTAAACTCAAAGCTGAGTGCTTATTTACAAAATAACATTTTTGTTAATAATCATTAACATTTTTATTGTTAAATGACTATCATTTAAACATCAAGATCAAGTAAAAGATAACAGACACAGGGAAGCATAATGTCACTTAGAATGTAAAAACACATCCTTTTAAAAAGATCAAATTAAATCTACTGATATGCTAAAAACTTTTTTTGTTTTTTTTTGTTGTTTTTTTTTTTTTTGAGATGAAGTCTCGCTATTTTTGCCCATGGAACCGCAGACTCTTGTTGCCCGGGATACCACAGACTCAAGCAATCCCCAGCCTCAGCTTCCCATGTAGCTGGGATTACAGGTGCACACCACCATGCCCAGGTATTTTTTTGGAACTAGGTCTCGCTACAGGTCCCAGGCAGGACTTGGACCTTGATCCCTAGGCCTGGCCCTTCATAGGCTGAAGCTTACAGGCATGAGCCACCATGCCCAGCCCTGATATGCTAAAAACTTCCAATGCGTTAGGAATAGTTAGTGCTTATTCACTCAAAAAATTTAAATATGACAATTCAAATAGAGTGTACTTGTGTGATTTACTGTGTTGACTGACTGAAACTTAAGACAGAGAAAAATGTATCGTTAAACCAATTTTTCCAGGAATCTGAGGGAGGGTCAGAAATGATTATCTGTTACAGAAACCAAACCAAGTAGAACCCATAGAAATTCCACAAAGGAATAAATCCCCCTTCCAAAGAAGACTATTAGGAGACACCTTTGGCAAAATGCAGATCTTGCCTTTTAAAGCAGCCCACTTGTGTCTATAGAGATGTCTTTTAAACCTGTTCCTTTTCAATGCTTTTAAAATGCAGCTCTTTACATGCCTGTGTCTACAAAAATGTCTTTTTCCTTAGCAAATCCTGACTGTGTGTGTGCCAAAGGTGAACTAAGATCTTTCTGAGAGGGATCAAAGAACTCTATGCACCAAGCCCCATCATCTGAAGTTCCAAAATGACCTTCTAACTAGACAATAAAGCATGTTCTTAATAGATTTAGAAAAATATTTGAGACATCTTAACCTGCACTGATGGTATTAGTGAAATCAGGTAACAAAACCAACAAAACAGGGTACTTAACTAAATTTACAAACAGGACCAGCTGGCCCTTTAAACCCAGCTACTCCTTAGGTCCATTGCAGTGTGCATAAACAGCAGCAAGAACACACTACCGTTCAATGGAGGTAAAAACAGATTAAGTCATTAAAAAGACAAATAGACAAGAGTCACTGCAGATACAAGGAACCCCTTTGATTATCTTACCAGTTCAGTCACTTAGTTAAAAACTGCAGATGGGTCCTAAGACAAGAGTCCACAAAATGGCAGTGTCCACCTTCAAGTCAGATGAAGAAACCAAGATGGCATCATTGATCCTCTTCCCAAGGTCCAGCTATTCACTTCAAGCCAAGTGAAACCAAGATGGCGTCACACCCCATTCAAAAGCGGGGGATTCAAATCCAACAAAAAAAAAAAAAACAGTGGTGTCATTGATCCTTCTCCAGAAGACACAGCTACAACATTCTTTCAGGTTCAACTCTAAAGTGACCCAAAACCAACAAGACTCACTCGATACAAAGCAGCAACCACTTCAGACTTCTAGTGATAAAAATAACAACACATCAAGTCCTCCTCAGGTCTCTGGACAATTCCCAAATTTCACAGTTTCAAAGTTAAAGCACGTTTTCAAGTACTGCATTTCCAAGTCAGCTTACACAGGTCACACGTTTCTTCAACATGCTTCCTCGGACTTTTCTCTGGCCTCGCCTGTGGATGGAAGCCCACAGCGTGGCTTCCTTCCCTGCCCTGCTCTGCACAGGGCAATGGCAGCAACAAGGACTCCAACCTCCTTGCTGCTCCTCTACTCTCTCTTCTCTGCACCTCTGCTCTCTCTCTGTCTCCTCCTTAAATCTTCTCACTTTGTCCTTGCGAGAAGCCTTGGCTTCCGTTCTCCAAGTCTCTGCCCACCAAGGTACAATAGCTGCTATCTCAATGCAGCACCATCATGCAGGGACATCCCCCCCCCCAATTTCACCATAGCATCCCTATCATTAGGAGAAGGAGAACATATTTTTAACCTGAGAAATTCATAAAACAAATTATTTTGGTTGGATTGGAAATACTTTCTTCATCAAGGATTCCTATGACAGTGCTCTTCTTCAACAACACTGCACCGAAAAGCAACAAGCCAAAGTAGCATAAATGACTGGAAAGGAAAAATAAAACTACATTACATATTACACACAAGCACACACAGAATTTTCTTTCCATTTCCCCAACCCTGAAAACGATTTCTTTTTAAAGGAAAATTTCTTTTTAAATTTTCTAATCATTTCATCAATGTGTTCCTATTATAGGAGTTCAAGGGAAAATCTTCCTGTATCCCTCAACCCAGAAGCCAATAATCAAGTAAATATCAGATAGATTTATAAAATCTAATAGGTGGTGGGCCACCACCCCACCTACCCCAGGATGGGGCTAAGCATATAACCTCAGCAACAGCAGGCCCCTGCTACACTTTCCCAGCTTCTGCAGTCCAGCTCCACCCTGCACCATCAGTCAGTAACTGGATCTCTTTATCTCTTTTCATCATCAGTCAGTAATGGGATCTCTTTAGCCTCTCTCTTTAGCCTACTAGTTCTCCCTCTTCTGATCCTCTGTTGGTTAGAATTGTTATTTTCTGTTATTGTATCAAACATTCATTTATTTTCAGTTGTGATGGCAGGTGGCAGATGAGAGGCTCTGAACTCATAACAATTTTTAAACTTTTACACTATTCCACCAGAAATTAAGTATTCACTTCAACACAGTCAGTCATGGATTAAAAAAGTACATGGAACATTTGCTTTTGGCCAGAACAATGTAAGTTCAGGGAAAAACACTAAACATTTAGGTAATCATGAGCTCATTGTGAAGCATAATTCTTTTGTTAGTAAAAAAATATAAAGTACCTCTTTTTAAGTGATTATGTCAATGTTCTCCACCTTTTGACTATCAAGGAGTGTTAACAATGCCTTCTTCCTAGTCATCAGACAGGTGATTTTTTTCTTCCAGAGTTTATAACCTTCCTAATTCATATTACTTATTAGTAATAATAAGTAACAGAACTAATCCCTGGCCATAAGAATTTTACATAGAATCCCAAATTCAAGCAAATAATAGAATCCAAGGCTTTTTCTTGCAGTCAAGATGCTTCTGGGCATTTTCTACCCCTTGGGGAGTTCTCTCTTCAACCTAAATTTTATATCACATTTCAACAAGTCTGTTTTCATAACATTGTTTTTTTAATTATCTTCTCATAAACTTCTAATTCTGGATATGTTGGTTTATATGCTTTCGGACTCATCCCTGTGTAGCACCATCTGCAAATGTTATTAATATACCATTTACTAATATTTATCTGATCATTAATAAAGCAAGAAAAAGAAACAGGTTTGTACTGATCCTACTATGCTCACTCCCCTACCATCAGTTTTCCTCAGGTCTAGACACATTTAATTATTATTAACCCATGTTTATGTCCCAGGAGCTGACTATCTGGTTAGGGTTGACATACAATTGCTAGTGTATTTGTCTTAATGGCAAAGTCAGGAAAAGAGCCTTATCGGACACTTATAATCCCTCACAAATTTATGATGTTTAAACTCAAGTATCGTATTTCACAGACACATTTTAAATACCTCAGAAGCTACCATAGGCACCAATCTGTAAACTATTTGGAACCAGAAACCATGGATATTTGTGAGTTTTGAGGAAATAAATTTAGAGATTTAATTGGATCGATTCAATGATTCATGAATGAGGCAGTACCCCTTCCAGCAAGTAGAAAGAATGTTGGCCTGGCATAAATAACTCCATTTTAGTCTTATTTTCTCTCTATATATGTATTTTTATATTAAAACTAAAGTTTGTAAATTAATATATTAATAAATATTTATTGAATAAACAATTGATACTATAACTATCAAAAGTAAAGCCATTCTCATTTCCCATCTGTAAAATTTGTATACACAATTGTATACAAAAGCATACCCATTTTGTGTACAAAAACATACCCATATCTTTGAAAAATGAACTGAAATATCACCTCTGTCCCCATAGTTGATGCATTTTTCTGATTTGATCTCATAATAACCTGCATATATTTCTATTTTAGCACTAAAAAACAGGCACAAACACACATTTGAAGTAGGGTATGTTGTGTGAGCAGAGTCATTATCTCTTTTCCTGTGTAATCCTGTTACAAATGCACTTCCACAAAAGGGGGAGGGACATTGCAGAGCAGTGAACCAGTGGCATGTTCCTCATCTCCACTTACATGCTATATTACCTTGGATGTAAATCTCAGAAAACCATGATTAAGACTTCCTTAGAGGAGGGCAGCTGGAAGGAACAAGGTAGATATATAAACTGAGATACAGTGAAATAGAGGACATGCTTGAAATAGGAGAGACATGTGAAAGTGAGACATGCAGAGATTGGTAAAGACACTTGAAAGAGGCATGTAGTAAGAGACACAGAGTCAGTTCTGGCAGACTTTAGCAGAGACAATAGCCATTGTTATTTTGACATTATGGTGGATTATGGGGCACATTTTGAATTGAGTCTCTCCTTTTGTACCAGCTCCCTGGGACCTGCCTAAATTCATTCTTGTGTTTCCCTGTCAGAATGTGCTTTGGATTTTAACAAGCTTTCCAGCTTCAGCAGTCCTGTTTTGGGCTAAGCCTATTTGACTAGGTATCTGCAAATTAGGGAATAGGTAATTCTGGAACTTTATTGGGAGACTATTATTTGTTTGAAATCCTTTATTTTTATCCATTTCTTTCTGTACACCATTTCTATTAAAAAACTTTCACACTAAGAGTCTGCTTCTTTTCCTTTGCACACATAGATGACTGAATCTCCTTTAACAGTTTGGGCTCTCCATATGCATCTCAGGCAAGCACTAACAGTCTCGGTGCTCAGTTTGTTACCTTGAATGGGGTTAGCCACCTAGTCAATCAATCAAATGATTCAGATCCAGAACTGGAGCTAGGCTTTCTGTTACTAAATCCAGAGTTCTCTCCATCATGCCAAAGATGTCATCTCACTTTCATTTTACTAATCTACAGAAAAAAAGTCATGTCCTTTCACATCTCCTGGATTCTTTCCCATTTCATGAGTATCTGGCTTAGAAATTAAACTGCAAAATGTATTTTTAACTACCTTATGAAATTATTCTAAGATTAATGAGCACAGAAAAGCATTATATGCTTATATCTGTCATGGGTTCCAGCCCTAAACATAGTCAATGCTCCAAAGGTTTGACCCCAGTCTCATATTCTGTCCCCGGTCACAAAAATAAAGGAAAAATGGAACTAAAAATTGTCAGTTTTGCAAATTTGCTTTTCAGTTTTTGAGAACAGTATTTCACATGTGACACAGGATACTTTTATAAAATGATTTAGAATAGAATGACAGCCACATTAGTCAGAGTTAATTTTTATCTGTCATAGGCATATTCTATTACAGTTGATTGTAATTCTCAACACAGGTCATTATTCACCAAGCATTTGCTACCTGGATTTCCATCATTTGCTTTATTGGGTATCTCAGTCAGTTAAGCTTTAATGTCATGGAATCTATGATTATTATATATTAAACCATAAATTAGGCGCCTGCACACCTAGACAGGGTCAGAATACATATTTTCTTGTCCTAAATCCTAGAGATTCTGCATTTTAAACACTTTTACATGATTCTAATAGTTGTCATTGAATTCATAGTCAGCTCAAATGTTCGTCAACTGTAAAAGAGAAAACTGAGATTAAGAGAATAGGGGTAATCTATTCAAGGACAGTGAGTTGTAGGCAGAGCTGAAACTAAATCAGTGGAACTTAAAATGCCAATGACAAAACTTTAATAAGAGAAATTAAATAACAATATCACAGGAACAGGAGAGTCTAGTTTGTTTTATTTCTAGGTAATTCTAGTTATCACAAGTTTTCTAAGTGACTTTAATTACCAGTCAATATTGGGACCCACTGAATAAAACCTAAATCTGCTGCTTCCTCTTCTGGAGTTTCTGGACCATCTTTCTTTTCACTTTTGGTTGCCAAACCCTACTAATAAAAGAATATTACAGGTCTGTTTATAAATCAGGAAGATGTGCATGCCTTTCTAGGTACTATGCAAGATGACATTAATGAGACAAAAATTATAAAGCAAAAAATAATGACAAATGCAACTAGAAGATCACATCCATTCCCATTCTTTAATTTTTCTGATCATGTCAAAGAAACTGTCAGAAGTTAAAATGGTGATAAATGTTTAACTTTCCAGTATCTTATTATACAACAAGGGGAAAGAGGAAGAAGATGAGGAGGACTTGAGGGAAGAAAAGAAAACAACAAGAGAAATCGAAGGGAAGCGACAAGGAGGACACATTCAGATTCAGAAAGTTTTACAGACATAAGCTTAACTAGGGGTATAGTGTGTGCTACATTCTACTTCAAAGCATAGCTACTTCATTGTCATAGCTACTTTCTACTTATAGGAAGAAACAAGTTCCAGTATTAAATTTCTTTGAAAAGTAGTTATTAACAGTATACTTTGTGACATGTGTTTTAATGAGATCATTTTTTTCTCAATTGGAAATTAAACATATACTAATTAGAAGATAAGCTTTTCAGGAGATGAAATAGCAGGAGCTAATGCAGTATAACTTGCCATCAATAGCCTACAAACAATAAAAATGCATTGTTTTTGCACATGTATTCATATTTTATTTAGTGCCTGAGATCAGAATAAGAAGGCTTATTCTGTTCCCACACAGAACCTGCTATTTCACCCCAAATCCAATACCATTCAGAAAAATGTCAGAACTAGAAGATATCTTTAAAGGAAACTTCATATTCAAAGCAAACTAATGACAATGATATTAATTGTCCTACACCACTAGGCTTACAGGTATTCAAGGAATCATAGCAAGAATAAAAATGATTATTATTACTGACATGTGCTCACAATCAAAGCCTTTGACACTTCATTGAAGGACTGTCTTGTTTGTTATACAAGGAGCAAGTGAAAGACTCTTAAAAGAAATCTTATGTTCCAGTGATTTTTGTGATAATCCCACCATATGTTACTATTTTGGAAAACTCAGTAGAGGGATGAAAATATCAAAGTAGGCATATGTTTTTATGAAAGTTTCAGAAAAGTGTGTTTATTTTGACTTATGTCTAAATTAGATTCCTAACAGCTGAATGAAATGTAAATTAGTTGTTTTGTTGCAGAAGATAGACATTCCATAAAACATGGTATCAATCATCTCATAAGAGTCTGTTTTTATTTCAAGCCATGACAAGATGACCGGCATCATCATCTGAAAAAAAAGAGAAAAAGAAAAAGAAAGAAAGAAGGAAAAACAAAGAGCATTCCGAGTCCAGAAGTGCTTGGAGTCAGTTCTATCCTTTCCCATTTGAGAGCTTTTGTACCCACTACTTTCTGTGATTAGAATTGTTTCTCCCATTTCCTTCCCTCCTGATTAGCTTTTCTAAAAAATACCTTGGTTAATTTCGCTCATCAGATTCAAAGCCCCTCACTATGAAATGTAAGTCAGCCCTCATGCCACCCACACTTCAGAACTAAACCTTCCTCATGCTGCTTTGTCTGCTGTCTCTATAGTGACCTTCAGAGGACCTCACATACTTTCACTTCCACCCAACTGACAAAAAGGACAGTAAATCACAAAGTAAAGGATTCCCTAATACCTACTGAAGTACCAACAGTCACTCTTTTCACTGACTTTTACATTGCTTGAGAATAAGAACTGTGTATGCCCCGTTCTCCACCCTAGGACAGTGTGTGATGCATGGTAGACAAACAATTAGTGTGTCCCAGATAAACTCCATAGAGACCATGGAAGTGAAAGGATATTCTGTTGGAAAGTAGTGTACTTTCTAAAATATTAGAAGAAAGCAAGTTTAAGGCGCTTAGGAGGGGCCTGATAAAAAGAAATCTCTGCCATTCTACATTAGGAGAAGGTCCCACGAGGGAGTTACACTGGGGACCATAGGGATGTTTGTAAAGAAATGCAGAAGCGTATGCAAAATCTCCCAATTTTAAAGTGCTGGTAAAAACACAATGTTTCTGATCTTTTATTTGTTTTGAATACTGTGAGACCAACAGATACTATGGCAAGTCAAGAGTGTATATAGGTTGGTTTTTGTTCAATAAAACCACCATGCGAGACCTTAGCACTACGTTGTGCTGAGAAAATTAGGCTGCTTTTGTTTTAAATTCTCCTCTAAACCACCCCCAAAGATATGAGACCCATCTAGGATGTGACTGATGTAGGGCCATGTTTCAGTCAGAGACATGATCTTCATTTTTTACCTCTACTGCCTAATAAGACTGGTGGTAGAAATTTCATTTGCAATTTGTTTTCTCATCATCAAAATCAATATAACCCAGTTGAGTAAACCTTTTGACCAATGTTTTTTTGTTTTTGTTTTTTTTTTTTTTTTTTATGTAATGCAAAGCAATGTAATGCAAGGAAGCTTATCTAAGTCATCAGGTCATCCAAGCATTCAGCAGAAATAATTTCCAACAAAATGATGTAATTTATACTTAAAATAATATGGTTTGATTTCCTCTGTTCTTTATAGATGCAAAGTACAGCAATTCTTTGATTTTTTTTTTAAATATTCTACAGATAATGAGAATGGGTGTTTGCTTAGTTAACTCTAGTATGGGCAAGCATCAATGTTAATGAACGTTATCTGAGAGATAAAAATATTAATCATTTTCAGGAAAGGAGAAGAGATCTAAGTTGAGGCCCACATATAATTTTGAGGGAGGTGGAGGGGGAAGAGATAGGAAAAGGTCAGGCAACAACTATTAAAAAACACTATATCTATATATCTACCTCTTCTTAGTACTATTAGAACCAACAAAACTGGAGAAAGAATCCCTGGATTTAATTGCAAAAAAACCCAAGACTTGGAGAGATTAAGTAACAAACATTTACTAACATTTCATAGTAAACTAGTAATAAAGCTAAAAGGCAACCTCCTTAGCTCTCACTCCTCTCCTTTCTCTCCTCCTCCTCCTTTCACTCCTCCTCCTTTCACTCCTCTCCTTTCTCTCCTCCCACCCTAAACCAAATCATTAAAATCCATGCATGTTAATCTTTAAGTGGGTGGCAAGGCTCAACTTTCAGAAACAGAGAACTAGGTACAAAACTGAGAATCAGAAAACTTGCCCCAAAAAGTATACATTAAAAGGGAAAGAAACTGACACAAACTACAAATTTCACAAAAGTCATAGAAATATTATATGTGTCCAATAACTATCTGCATACGCTATATAACTTTGTCCTAACAATATTTTTTATTTCATACCACTTAACTGCCATTTTTTTTTCTGCAAAAGCTTTCATGGGATAATTTAGGAAATATACAAAATATGCATCAGTTTTTCTGCTAATATAGCAAAAACTCTTAAATCATTGATAACAAGAATTTTCTTTAACCTGCATAACTATTAAAAGTAGTATCATGTAAATATTTAGTATTATCATTGAGTTTGGGAAAAACTATCAGGCTCCTTTTAAATATAGAAGCTTTAGAATTTCAGGGCATTATTAAATTTTCTCTGATAACTAATTTTAAATATGTTTTTAAATGAAAATGCACCATATATATAAAAATGTATGTATTTATGTACTTCTGACAAGAGGAAATAGTTTTAGACCAGACAATGATGAGAACTGAGTTCTTTGTGTGGGTGAGATATGGCAATATACTTCTGAAGAGGTGTAAACCTGTACCTCAAAATCACACACAGTCATTACTTCAAGAAACCTAATGATAATACTTTATAAAAAGAAAGAAACACAGACTAGCTCCTAGTCAGAAACTTTCAGCCTTGTTTCTCCCCTGCCATCTACAAAACTCTGTTGCTTGGCAATTGACATGATGACAGGAACTCTAGATTTTTGCTTTCTTGTCACAACCCTGGTTGAATTAGCACAGCAGACAGGGGAAAAAAAAAAAAACAAAAAAAACCCAAAAAACAATTCCCAGAAGAAGCTTCAGTACCTTGACAGCCAACAATAATTAAACCAGACACAGAAACAACTGAAACCACCTAAATATAGTCTATTAAACTACAAATAATGTATTCCCAACTCACTTTTCTCTTAACCAGTTTCCAAAATGCTAGTTGCATGAAAATAATCTTTAATATGTCTGAAGGAGAAATGCAGATACTATGTTTTAGAGTCTTTCAACATATGATTTGATTAAAATTGAATAAGGTCATTATATAATGGCACAGGATTGATAGAACCAGGTGAGTTATTTAAAACCAAATTCAAATTAACTCAGGAAGCAAATCAAACATCACAACTAGAATAGTTTGATGTTCACATAAATAGTTATGGGGAAATAATCTTAAAATTAATAAGAAAGTAATTGCAACTTTAACTTCCTGGGTAAGAGTTTCTTAGAATAAATAAAATCATGATACCTAGATGTAAATTCTTATCAGTGAAGATGTCTGAATAATAAAGTCACAGTAATGTAGATTAGTAAGCTAGGCTGAGGTCAGTGATTAGAGCTATTATTGCAAACATCTTTCCAAGGCTTCTCTAGTAATACCTGTAAGATGGAAGTGAAAGAATTCTTATCATAGTGGTTTAAGCAGTTTACTTAAAAAAAAAAAAACTCACAAAAAATATGTGGTTGTGTACACATATTGCCCAAGGTCAAACAAATGAGGAACACTGAGGTTTAAAGTTCCTTAACTTCAAGGTAAATCTTTGCCGGGAGGACCACTGTTCAACCACTACTTCATCACTTCATCTCTCCCCTCACTTGATTAAATATTAAAATCTAACCCTACTCTAGTGCAGGTGGATGGGGAGACAAATGTGTACAAAGATGCACTAATCCAAGGGGAAGATCCTACAGGAGTCTCCATTCTGAATTGAGATGCTCACAAATATCCATCATCATTCAAGCTGTTCCTTGCCCCCATCTGCACCCCACCCCCTTTAATGGGTGCACCATCTTTCTGGTAACGTGAGCTCTTCAGTAATCAATGCCATTTAACATGCTGAATAGTAATAAGTAAATCCATTATTTATTAATGATGAAAAATTGCTAAGGTGAAACATGTTTCCCAGCAAATTTTCTGATTGTTTGTGGAGAGATTGTCTCTTATTTTGTGATTAGAACAGCATATTCATTTCTTTGGTGGCAAGGAGTGAAATTACATAGATCTATATATAGTTGTAGATTAGACATAGGTCATATGTTTATGCACAATGATTTATATATAACACTTATTTTTATAAAGTTATGGTTGTTTATCATGCATTAACAATTGATAATTGAATGTAATAATATATGATATACATTATAATATATATTATATATATAGCATATATATTATTATATATACCACGTATCAATATTCCACTGTTGTAGAGGAGACTACGCATGTATGTTTGTATATATGAATATCATGTATTATACAACTATGTTGTATTATACAACATTTATATAACATATTTATCCATTATTTCTTACTTTTACATTCTATAAACATAAGACATGAGATTTCAGTGAGTTTAGCTAATTTGTCCAAAGTGGATACAAAAGTCAAAAGATCTGACTTCAAATCTTAAGTGTACTGCAATGCCAACAGGCTATAAAACTTTCAGAGAAAAATGTTTTTATATATTTTTTTAAAACTAAAACTGAAGGATGAATATTTCTAAGATTTTTTTTTTATTTGTTGAACAGAATGATCATTTTTTCATCTTTAAGCAGGACTTAGTCTAAATAAATTTGTAGTGAAAACAAATTCTAGCTGCCTGGAATGCTTTAAATTATCAAGCTTCTGGGGCTCACATTATTATATAAGATTTAAATAACAACATTTTACTTCTTCATCTATCCAATCCTGAAATACCTGCCCCAGATTTTTTGAGTGCTAGTATTTTACATTGTCTCCTGGTTTGACCCAGATATTGCTAAATTCTTGACTTCAATCAAGGGTTAATCCCTACTGCCCCTTTTGAGCCTTTAGGTGGCTTCTCAAATGTGCAGTTCATAGCATTTATTGGAAACAATCTGGTCTACAAAACAATGTTTACAGCAAACATTAGAAAACACTAAAATTTCAAGTTTTGTAACTCTTCTGCACAACCTGTCTCCCAAAGTAATTCACCAGCCATATTTTCAGGCTCACCTCTTTATTCTTTACTCATTTCCTTTCCATGCTAAATACCTGCCATAAATTCCTCAACTTCTGCTACACTGCCGACCAGTTTTATGTGTTTCACACTAAGAAGATGTGTCCATGCCTTTAACAAGAAGTTTAGTATCTGAGGGAATTTCTATCTGTCTCAGACCAAAATTGACAGTTCTTTAGAAAAGAAAAAGCACAATGGCTGTTATTAAAATGGACACATATACATACACACATGTTTTGCATCCCTGGATAACCAAGTATTGCACGGTAGTATCTCCTTTTACAACCGTTTCAAATACTTTTCAAAATATCACTTTAAAACATTAGTGCTAAAATTTTTGTAATAACACTTCACATTAATAAAGTTTTCACAGTAGTTATTAACTATTGATTATTATCACAATAGCTCCATATTTTATATTTGTAAAACTCTATCTTTCAAATGTAACTCTAGCTTTTCTTTTCTTTTTTTTTTTTTTTTTTTTAACACAGTAACTTATTGGCTACATGGAAACATCTGCTAATCCAGGTGTAAACTTCCCTGGAAAACGGCCCAAACAGCTGAATCCCCTCCTGGCATTTTGCTTGTAGCCTATAATCAAAATCTCTCCAAACAGGACCATTTTTAAAGTCCAGGAATACAGGAAAACTGTGCTAAGACTCCCCATGTTTCGGGGATGTAGATGTTGATAACACTCACTTGATCTGTGAAAGAGAGGAACTTATGAACAAAGAAGAAAGGAAAACGTACTCTTTCCTATCACCAAAGATTTCTGGGCTATTTAATTGTTCTATTAAATAAAAAGCTGAATTTCAAGGTATCAGTCCACATGATTGGATAGTTTCATATGCAGCACTTACTAGGCATCTAGAATAGCTTTTTTCTACTCTGTAAGAAACTTTCGAAAAAACAATGCCCAAAGATTACAAAAACTCTAATCCAACTTGTACCCGGATATTTATTGCAGCACTATTTACAATAGCCAGGGTATAGAAGCAACTCAAATGCCCCCAAATAGACCAATGGTACAAAAAGCTGTGGTATATGTACATGATAGAATACTATTCATCCATCAAAAAGGAAACATGCCATTCATGGCAACATGGATGGAACTAGAAGGAATCATGCTAGCAGAAATAAGTCAGAAAGAAAAAGAGAAACACTGGATGGTCTCACTTATATGAGGGGCGGAGGTTTTCGAAAACAGTCATACAGATGAAAAAAATTTAAAACTAATTTTTAGCAAAATTGAAGCATAGAACGTGAAAGGAAGAGGGGGGGAGTGGGGAGTGGAAAAGGCACAAAAGACTAAGATGGTTCACAAGAGATAAGGTGGTGGGAGAACCCCGAGGCAGATAATGATGTAAAATACAATAAAAAATTAATAAAATTACAGTAAGAATACTTAACATGAAAACAAACAAAGAAACAAATAAACCATGCCTTTTATATGACTTTTTTGTCTAGGGATGTAAGATGTCATTTAATTAATGTTTCATCTCCCCCAGATTTCAACCAACATATTTTAATATTAATCCACTGCATTGTGACCATTTCTTCAATTTATAATGAAGAAAAGCAGTGTAGCATCTGGAGGCAAATTATGGTCCAATCTCATTCAGTAAGTTTCTTACCTATCCTCATCCTCATTGTTCTCAGTAACAAAATAGAGGGAAGTAATTCTCTTATGAGGGTATATTAGAGGATTAAATACAAGTACATACCTAGAACAGAGTATATTGCTAAGCGACAGTATGCTTCCTGTTTTGCAAGTAGAATTCTGGATAAGTCAATTGCCCAATCCAGGAAAAAATAATAAAAGGTTCAGTTATTATCACACCTGAGCTTCCTTTGAGCTAAGAATTCTAGAATATTAAAATTTAGGGATATTAAATATCTACTCTTCCGGCAATTCCGTACTCCACCAGCGAACTTACTTAAAATTAATCTTCTAAATATATGTTTTATATATATGTAATATATATATGTGTGTGTGTGTGTGTGTGTGTGTGTGTGTGTTATTCCTAGCTACTCGGAAGGCACATAAAAAGTAGTTGCTATATTTTATATATATTTACATTTACATTCACAGCGTAAATCAATCAATTATGGAAACCGTATGATTTCCAGAATGACATCAAAGATTAAGTACCAAAAATATTCAGAAAAAAAAATAGTGTAGTTTCATCCTTAGCATTAAGGAAACAATAAATCAACAACAATAAGATGCAGTGATTGCAGTGATTTAGGAAACACAAGTAAATACTTATAACATAAGTTGGTTCTCCTCAAATTCAATTAGACCAAGTGATATATTCATTATTTTTGACATATTTCATATGTTAAACAATGTGTAAAGTGCAATTAATTCTCATCTATTATCCTTTGCTCACCAGGAAATTTCTAGAACCATTACATAGTCAGTGGTTAGCAATATCCTGAGCTTATTTTGTTTTCACGTGTAAGCTTAGAGTCTTTTGTTAAAGAACTAGGCAGCGAGTCTTGGATCTGCGTGTGTATGTCCAGTTCCAGGAAAAAAGAAATTGTTAAAAATCATGAACATATAAGGAGTGAAAGGCACATTTATATCTATTGAGTCATCTCTCTGTCTGAGCAGTCCACCTCCTCAGAATGACTATTTACTCCTCAGGCCCGTTCTCTTTTCCCTCATCCCCTTACAGCACCTAAAACATGTCTACCATTTTGCCACGCTCCTCTGGAGTCCTATCTTTTATCGAGCAGATCTTACTCTCCCTAAAGGATTAATCTTAGAAATATGTAAAACATTCTTATTCTCTTTACCTGGAAACAATAGACTTTCCTGAACTTTTTAGAGTGACAAACACATGATGACTGGACTTTGCTTATACTTCATACTTTTCAGGTAATAACTTCAGTATGTCAAGACTATTCTAAAAATACTAGTATCAAGGGAAAAAGATTAAGGCATGCATTATGTTTCTTACTGCCAAACACTCATAGTTGATTTGAATTTCTAATAACCTTCTCATTAAGTGCACTCATTATTTGGGAAAACTCTCTCACCACACACTCACACATACTCACATACAAACACAATGTAAAGTATCTTAAAAGCAAGTGATTCCAAATAGGACTTGGGAATGCCTAGAAACTCTGCCCTGAGGTGAGATAGAGAGGAAATATGTAGACTGGGAGGAAAAGACACAAGGGAGCTACATTCTTGCTTACCATTTGTAGTACACATTCCATAAATATTTTATTTGACTGTTTTGGTTTCTGATAAATAAAAT
This sequence comes from Uropsilus gracilis, assembly GCA_004024945.1. Lineage (NCBI taxonomy): Eukaryota > Metazoa > Chordata > Mammalia > Eulipotyphla > Talpidae > Uropsilus > Uropsilus gracilis. Next base: position 109,144 of record PVHY01001017.1, on the reverse strand, counting down.
CCTCATTGGAAGTGACATTTTATCTCATATCCTCAAGCATTTGCCTGAATTCCTATTTTTCTGGCCCAAGTAAATAAGGTGAATAAAAAAGTAACTCCAAGATCTCTGAACCTATTTGTATGACCTCCAAAAATCACCATTAAAACTGGAGCTCTCCCAGGGGCTTTGAAGAGGGAAAGAGTGAGGTTCATTCATAAACTTCAGGAACATATAGGAAAATACAAAGTAAAAGTTAACTTCCTAACGGGGAAGTTAGGAAAGTTCATGACTCCCTGTATTTGCCAGTGCTGTAACTGTCACCAACATAGCATCTGGAGGAGAAAGCCGCTGGAGAAGAAGGGCAAAGACAATGAGAATGAAAAGAGAACGAGAATGCAAATAGGGGAGAAATATTTCCTATAACTTGGCACCATTTGCCATCCTCAGAATGTGTTCAGAACAGAGGGAACTAAATGCAGTTTTGACAATGATTCTGATGGTCAACTATTTGACTGATAAGATCATGAAATATGTTTTAATAAAATGAGACAGTAAAGGAAAGTCCATATACATCTATTATGTTTGTTTTAGAAATGTCTGAAACCAAATCAAAAGAATGACATCTATTACTGCAGCTGCACCCCTGTCATTTAGTTGCTTGTTAAGTGTTTACCAAGGTAATGGAGATCTATGGAATATTTGTGGTAGATAAAAAAATGTAAGTAATGCAACTGAGTCAATATATGAATGGTGTGTGTGGGTGTGTGTGGGTGTGTGTATTTAAAGAGAAATGGAAAAAAGAGAGGAACTCATTTCTACTGACAAATCAGGAACACATTTTTAACTTCTCAATTCTCTTTAATGAAAATAGACTACAAGGTAAGTTAGGATTCTTAGTTAATGGGACTCTTAAAAAAAATACATTTAGTCACCATATCATTATGTTCACCTACTCTTTGGACTATTCTGAACAATCCATTAAGAGCTCTAAGGTGCAGGAGACAGAAACATAAAGCCACATTGCATTTTCCTCATATTCAAACAGGGATGGAGTCTTTACATAGCAGATCTCTTCCCACTTTCCTTTCAGCAGGTAAAGTTACAGCAAGCAAAGTTTTATAAAAAAAGAAAACGCCTGTCATTTGTGGCATAAGTAAGAGATTTTACAAAGTGAAACAGGTCAGAAGGAAAAAGATAACTATCAGATGGTTTCATTTATATGTGTAATATAGGAAAACCCAGCAAAGGATCAGGAAAAACACAAAGCATGCCAGGTGACCACAGATACGAGACATATACAGCAAGGGAGGAGGAGGGAGGGGATCCAAACAGGGGAGGGAGAGCACATGGGTCTGGGCGACTGTTCATGGGTGCTATGGAGGCAGGAGATAAATGGGGACTACACCTGCAGAGAAATTAAATACTGTCTGAATATTAACAATGATGTCAGAAAATCAACATGACAAATATTTTTAATTAAAAAAAATTAAAGGACATTTAAAAAATCAAGCGATAAGGGGGTGGGTTTTTATGTAATTTGAAGGATAGGCTGACTCAAGATTTGTGAGAGGAGGAGGTTGAGGATTTGGAGAAGTCTTTAGTTTCCATGCATTAAGGGATATGGAAAAAAAAGTCATCTGTCTACACTAAATTTATGAAGGAGACATGTGCTTACATCATGTTGCTCTGACCCACAGCTAGAAGGAAAAGGCAAAGGGCAGGTCTTCCCTTTCTGTCTCAGAAAGGTTGCACTGGGGCCAGGCAAGGCTGGATATTTAATCCTATTAAAATATCCTGATTAAAAAGAAATTAGTCACTAACTAGCTTCTTTCCCTGTCCCTTTTCTTCCTCCCTGAAAACTTATCCAGCAACCACTTACAAAAGAACTACATCCATTTTGTAGAAAATCTTAAATTATAAAATTTTACCAACTCTGATTTATGTGTAATGGTTGTTTTATGAATAAATCAGAAATATAAGAATGAAATTCAGAAGTAGCAAGAGTCTAAATGGTTTACAGTGGGCTTTTCTTGAACTCTAACACACAGACATTCAGTCATTCTCCCTTGATTACAAAACAATTCTGTAGCAATATCATTGGCATTTTCACATAACCTGGGATGAATTTATTTTGCTTTTTCAGCTATTAAATTTAATTGGTATATTCATAATATTTAAATGCTTTATCAACCTATTCAACCTCTCATTTTTAACAATTCCAAGGCACTTTAAAATTTAATGCCTTAAAATCAGAACATTGACTCACTCTTAACATTTCTTATCCCGGTACAGTTGAAATGCACAGGGTGTTTAGAACGAACAGACCACAACATCACCTTCTGTTTGATGATAAAATTATTTCACCTAAAACACTAGATGTTGTTCTGAATACTTAATTGGTTATGTCATCAGCTGTCAAATTAGTACATTTTATGGAGCTTTTATCTTGATTAAAATTTTCTTCAAAAGATAATTAAAACCTCATTCACTGGTCCTTGTTGTAAAGAATTACCCAACAGTCAAACTTAACAAAAAACATCTCTAAACATCACTGGTCTAATTGGTCTTATTTATTAAATGCCATAGCAACTTAATCTAGTATGTGCAGAATCTGAGTTTTATTAATAAAAATTGCAGAACAGTCCAGATGAAGAACTATGATAAAATTCCTTCCTTTTTTCCATTTAATGTAGGAACCTATAAAAATCTTTGTAATGGAAACAATACGGCTATTATTAACAACTTATTTTTTGTTTGATTTTAAAGTTGAAAACTTATTAAAATGAAAATCTGGGAAGGTTTTTTTTTTAACTGGGAATTAAGTTATCTTATTTATGTTTATATTTTTCTCCTTTGGCAAAGGAGAGCTAACTGAACAGGATTAAATCATCATAGTTTTGTTATTAATAGCTTTGTTTTTAGTGATAGTAAATATGAGCATCAATTACATGTCTATTGTAGCACAAGGTGATACCTGCATTTCATATATCATCTCACTTCCTGATGAAACATCTGAGGTATACGCTTTTATTGGTTTCTGCATACATAAATTGAAACTAAGACCAAAAATTACTTAATGAATTTCCCAGTCACCATACAAATGAAAACTTAAGTATCCAACACAGCAAGTATGTTATCAAAATCAATCTACTATCCAAGAATCCTAAGCACCCAGTCTCTCTACTCTGCTATGTTCCTGGTACAGGGTAAATGCTATTTAAACACCATTCCTTCCTTTTTCATTCCTGGAAAATCTTAACAACAGATTCTGTCCGTTGTTGTCAGATTTGTGCAAGCTGCAAAGAGACTGTTACTATTTATAAGATTTTATATTTACTTTTCCTCCTTAGAACTAAGTTTTAAAAGGTTACTCTAGCTAAGATGATTTTAGATTATATCTAAAATGGAAGAAATGTCTCCCTTTTCTTATTAACAAGTGGGTTTCATTCTTCAGTAACAGACACTGTGTTATGATTGAACTTGTTCAGCTTCTCTTCAGCTTGGAGCTCACTGACAAGCTCCTTTGCTGAAACACTTAAAATTTGCTATCTATCAAAGACCTGTCCTCTGCCATCTCTGAAAAGCACTTCAAATGAGTTCCTTAAGGTAGAGAATAAGCACAGTTGTGTTTTCCTGAGGCTCTATGAAAAGCTCTTGTTCAGTCTTGAACAACAACGGACAAGAGGGGGGAAAAACATTGACAAATATTTTTATGTAAATAGAAAAATGACTATATCCTGAGCTCGGAAAAAGGAAAAAGTGATAAATTATTACTGCTGTGATGATCACAAAAGTCAAAAATATCTAAAATTAAAACTGGGGTAATGTAAACATTAAAAATGCAAAACTGTAATCAAATTAAGTAAGAAAATCATAACCAAAGTTTCTTAGTATTTTCTCACAATCTTACTGAGATATAATTTACTTACTATGCAATTCACCAATGACAAGCAAGATTTCTTGGTCTTTGATGTACATTTAAGAGTTGTTTTGATTACAACTAAAATAAACTTAAGAACATTTTTATTATCCCCCAAAGAAAATAAGCAATCACTTCTTATACAGTGAAGAAATAATTTTATTCAATAATAATAAAATGAAAAGTAGGACTTTTGCCTTCAGCTACTAGTAGGTGAGCTAGAAGTTGCTGTAATGTACTACCTGATAAGGACATGTTTCTTTTTCCATTGGATAGTCTATGTGATTTCTGGTGGGAGATTTAAAAATAAAGGTAAATAAACTCCAGAAAATAAAGGTAAATAAACTCCATAAAATAAAGGTAAATAAACTTTATTCAAAAACTATAAACCTTCAGAATAAAGTCATCCTCACAGTGTGGAATCAAGTCCCAAGACACACTCTGGACTGCAAAGACACAGGAGAGTTTCCCTACTTAAAAATACCCTACCCAGTCTTGGGATACACCATAGCCGGGTAGAGGAAACACCATCTACAAATCCAAAGAGAAGGCAATGGAAAACTTCAACTTGGAACAACCCCAGGCTTTCCCACAAGTATTGCTTCCTTTGACTAATACTAATTTATGTGCTTTCATAATAGGACTAGTATTAAATGTAGCATTTCCAGAGCTCTGTGTTTATTGTCGCAAACTACCAAATCTGTGAGTAGCAGCATAAACTTTCAAATGTGTAGCCAACTGTTTCAAAGTGGAGGTGTTCCTGAAACTTTCCAAGTTTGGAAGAGCTATTTCTTCTTCAGATTGTAAACTTAGTCTGATGGTGCTTCACCTTCCCCCTAAAGCCCTCTCTACCCCCTCAAGCCTAAAAAATCACTGATCTATAATTTGTCTTTAGATATTTACTACCCTTGATATTCATATTTTTTAAATCACAAGGTGGTGGTTTACAGTTGACTTTTCTTAATTAGCATAGTGCTTTCTTTTAAATTTTTTTTGCATTTTCTTATATCATAGCTCATTTTTGTGCAGTTATTTGATTCCTCCCTCAGTTGTCATTCCCATAGATCTCCACCACCATTTCATCAGTGAACTGTTACCACAGTCTCTTTTACTCTCCCCTCCCGTTTTGATCCTTCTCTCCCTCTCCAATATTGTACATCTCAGATCTATAGTTCACCTGTAATAATTATCTTTCTTTTCTATTGATACTTTGTTCAGTTTTCCTATATTCTTGCTGTGACTGAAATCATCAGGTATTTCTCTTTCTTCTGCCGACTTATTCTGTATACCATATTACTTTCCAGCTCTAGCCATGTTGCTCCAAATGGGAAGAAGTTCTTTTTTTGATTGCTGACTAGTACTCTGTGTGCATATACACAGCATTCTTGATTCAGTCATCTGTTTGGGGCTATTTAGTTTGCTTCCATGTCGTAGCAACTGTAAGTAGCGCTGCAATAAATATAGGAGACACCCTACAGAGCGGGGGAAAATACTTAAATTCCGTGTAACTAATAGAGGACTGGCATCAATGATCTACAAAGAGCATACACAGCTAAGCAAAAACAAAGTAAATGATCCAATTAAAAAATGAGCAGAAAAGCTAAAAAGATACGTTTCTGAAGAGGAAATGAAAATGGCCAAGAGGAATATGAAAAAATGCATATCACTTATAATCAGAGAAATGTGAATCAAATCACAAGACACCATTACACACCCATAACAATGGTTCATATTAAAAACCAAAAAAACTGTCAACAACAAATGCTGACCAGGATATAGAGAGATAGAAACCATCTTACACTGCTGGTGGTAATGCAAACTTCCCAAACACCCAAACACCGAAGAAAGCACTATGTTGACCCTCAAGTTACTGAAAAGATCTACCTTTGACACCATGTTTCCTAGAAATTTAGCTCAAGGACACAAAAACATTAACATTCTTTGGCAATTGTGAATATATTGTGTTTGTTTTATTTTTTTTTTGAACATCTACTTTTATGTCTTTTTATGCATACACATAGATGCGGAATTTCTAGTCATAGTTTATTTATATTTGTGATGTTTAGCTCATTGAGGAACTACAAAGCACTTTTCCATAGCAACGGTCCCATTTAACAGTCTACCAAAAAATATATGCTAGCTCCAATTAGCCTACCTCCGTGATGACATTTAAAATTTTCTATCATACTGGTTACAGTTAATGTGAAGAGAGATCATGTAATTTTGTTTTGCATTTTCCAATGACTAGTGATACTCAGTATCCTTTCATGTACTTCTTAGCATGTGTATTCTCTTTGGAAAAAAATGCTTATTTATATCCTTTCCTTTATTTTTAAATGGGGTTGTTTTTTTTGTAATAGTTTTTTGTATGTAATTAAATTACTAGATCCTGACAGATAATTGAATTAAAAACATTCCTTCACATTTTACTATTAACTTTTGTTGGGTATTTTTTGAAGCACACCCCAAAAAATTATGATGAAGTTTTAATTTTTTTCTTTTGTTACTTACAGTTTTGCTGTCAAACATAAAGAGACTATATAACCAAACCACAACAAAATTCAAAAATGTTTTAAGAATTTTAAGAATTAGCTAGGTGGATTTCATTGTTTCTTTTATGAGTATAATTAAATTCCCTCGAATTATTTGTTGAAAAGACTATTCTCTCTTTGCATTAGATTGTCTTAGCATCATTGTTAAAAATCAATTGACCATAATATGAAAGTTTATTACTAGACTCTCAATTATATTTCATTGATCCATGCGTCTATCTTTATTCCAGTACCATGCTCTCTTGAGTATACTAGCTATTTTTGAAGACTACTTGAATATTCTAGGTAAAAATCTCTAAATTTTAACAGTTATAGAGTATTTTATTAATTATTCTATAAATAGATGGGTAGAAGATTATACAGAAGACATCTTTGATCTATCACATCCATATATATTTTCTTACTCCCCAAACATATACAGCTCCAGCTAGATTGTAAGTTATAAGAACATGATTCAATCTGATTTATTTTAAAATCTATAGATTTTACCAACTTCTTTCTATTTTACTGATTTGGTTCTCTGAGTTCAAAAGGAGAAAATGTTACAACCTAGTGGGAAATCACTAAATGGTTCAGTAGATCATCAGCATTTTAAGACTGCTATGTTTTTGGTGGGATAAATAAACAATTTGGGCAAGAACTAAGGATAGATACAGGTGGGGGTAGAGATTGTCTAAAAACAAATCCATTTCATCTACACTCACAATTTACTTCTGACACAAGAGGTGTAGAATTTTCTGCATTAAAAATATCCAGTTCTTGATAGAAAGAAATGGAAAAGTCTACATTATAATTTATTCTGGTAACACAGGAGTTGGTACAGAGCCCACAGGTTAAGGGCTTAGTACCTTAAGATAGTCCAAACTTATGTATCAGTTGCAATTGGCAGGTTGTCACCTGTATTTCTGATCAATCAGCTATAAATAGAGTTTTCCCACACCACCTTTGCTTGGATACACTAATTTCATAAAATGGCTCACACAACTCAGGGAAGCACTTTTTTTTTTTTTACCATTATTGGCTATTGTATATGATATTATAAAGAATGCTAATAAACAGCCATATGAAGAGGGGCATGAGCAAAAGCTTAGAAGGGAACAGTACAGGAGCTTCTTTCCCCAGGGAGTTTTAAAATGTGTCCCTTCCCCTTCCAACATGCAGATGAGTCACACTAACCTAGAAGATCCAAATCTAGTTGTTCATGTTTTTTATAGAGGTTCTGTTATAACTACCAAATTTCATTAAAAATTATCTGCATTATTTGTTTTCTTTCACATTAAATTATATCTTCCCGTCCTTGTATGCCATATCTCTTTTCAATAGAATGAATTCATTGACATAAGTGACACTATGAAAAGGACACAACTTTCATATTAATGTGTTTTCCATTCCATGATATCAGAAGAAAAAGAATTAGGAATAACCGGAAAATATTATGAAACTATTAAAAATATACTCAATTATCACATTGTTGATTGCGATGTAAAGGAGAATTGACTATGAATATAGTTCATGACATATATTGCATAGATTTCATCACTTAGGGGTACACAATAAATGTCAAGAAACTGAAAATTGGTAGCATATTTGATATTTTTTTCCAAAGAAAGGGAACATTATTAATCAGCCCTGTGGATAGTTTGTTGCTGTGTGGATTAAGGAAGTCTTTAGCAATTGTGTAGAATTTGGGTCATACCAAAATTAACAATAATCTATTTGTAGATACATCCTTTGTACTAAGGTAATTTCTCACTTCCTCGGTTATTTAATTGTACTTTGAACAGTTTTGGCAAGCAACTCATTGTGTATTCTGCTCACTGTATTTTATTTTTATTATACAAAGTCACATTGAAATGAAATGGATACATGCACCATTGACTTTAATAGGATTTTGCATTGCAAGAATAATACACAGGTACAGTGTACTGCATAGAAATATCTTGTGGGGTAAGAATAACAGGGTTATTGTGGAATTCCACAGTCATATAACTCAACAGGCAGTCAATTTCAATAGGTTTAGTTTTCTTTAGGGGGATGGAGAAAACCGAAGGACAAGTGACAAGTGACAACCCACAGATGTAACATCCATTTTCTAAAGTACTATCTAGAATACTTTGCAAATGTGAAATTGAATTTATATAATGCAAAAGAGTTAAGAAAAGCATAAAAACTGTGTACTGTATCCAAAGTCATTTCTTGACAAGTGAGAAACCCATTTAACAAAGATTTCTTTGTAACTACAGTTTCTAAATGATTTTGTAATAATTTCAAACCTCGATAAAGTATCATTTAGAAGTCTAAGTCAATTGACTATCTTATGAGGCTAAAAATGAGCAAAAAGTAACCATGATGGAGAAAATCAGTTTTCTGAGAATTAACATTTATTAAGCAACTTTTCAATATCTATCAGGCTACACTCTCAAGAGGTGGTAAAGAACCCTAGTTAAAATTATATCCCTCTAAGTCAGATTTCTCTTGTCTCAGACAACCCAATTGAGCTTGTACAGATGATTTAACCTCTTAGGCTTTTCAGTCCCCCACACCGCCACAAAAATAGGACTAACAATAATGCAAAAAAATCATAGTATTCTTGGAAGGAATAAATAAGCTGTGACATGAAAATTGATTAGTATTGAGTCAGTTATATAGTGGACTCGCCACTCTCCATGTTCCTCAAATATAGACAGTAGAATACTAGTGTCATGGGATAAATTGTAACAATCAATACAAGCCAGTAAAAAATATAAAGTGGTGGCAAATTAACTAGTGAATTTCAAATGGAAGATAGTATATGAAGCAAATACTCATATATAGTCAGATGGGAAAGACTAAGTATTACTGCTGTCACAGAAAATGTTTACCTTTTCCAAGTGAAATGTATGAAATGTATAAAAATAAACATAAGGCAGGAGGATAAATATTTAAGCATCATTTTGTCAACTTCTGCATGCCAAATTGCTATTTACATAAGGTATTTTTATTGTTGTCTGCAGACTAACATTTTTCAATAATTTTTCCCAGGCTATTAGTCAGCAGGGTTGTCAAAAGTAAAGGGTCACGTGCTCAAACAACTCTGAAGCAAAGCAATGTTACCTAGAAGTGAAAGACTGTTTCATTTCCCCTCAACCCTTATACTCCTCAATGCTTCATGGCTGTCTCTGAATGAGGGACCTCAATCTATAGGATTTGGGATTGAGAGCATGGAAAATAATAAATGTGGGTGAGACTAGAGAGGGCAGGACTCCTATCAAAGTTATTTCTTCTACAGATTCTGGTTCTTGTGTGAGATTCATGTGGAATATCATACTGTCGTCTAGACAACGCTCTTTCAAGAGGCAGAAACACAATTTATAGTCAGTGGAGATCATCTTCTGGTGACCAACCTACATGTCTATACTTAAATTATAAGTAAGCCTTCAAGAAGAAATTTCTACTTTCATATTCTCCACCAGTTTTGATAATCCTATACCTCGATTACTCCTGAACATTCCCAGTAATTAGCTGAGAGACAATATCAGATTATGTAGAGACCTTTTGTTTTCATTTGATTTGAATTCTTTACCAAATTGTCATTCGTACCAGGAAATGAGTGATGAGAATAAATCACTTTGCTATAATTCACTTTCAAAATATCTTCCTTTATAATCACCTGTGTTCCTCCAGAAGTCTTTTAATGTTATTCTTTTGGTAAACTGATGTCAAAACTCCAATTAAGATCTAAAAATTGTTTTATTCAAAGTCTATCCCTCTGGTTCTGATATTTCCTATGATGGTTAGACCACTGTATCCACCTTGACCTCATGAAAATTTAAACCTAACATGCATTCAGACAGACTTGTTTTCTTCACTTCTCTTCCTATTCATTTCCAACTAAAAAATGGACCCACAAGCTTGGTATCTTACCTTTTCTTACTCATGTGTTTGTTAAGTGACAACATTTTATTTCTCTCTCCCTGCCTTTATTTCTCTCTCCCTGCCATATATCCAAGTCTACTGTTTTCATTTTGCCAACTGGACACACTATTCAAATCTAAACAAGTTCTCTTATTCTCTTTTCAATAGTCTTCAAATTCTCCACTCCATATACATTCCTGGCAAGTTTCACCTTCTAAAACACATCAAATCATACCCCTCTCCTTATACCAACTAGGGAGTCTCCATTTTCTGCATGATAATGTCTGAAAGTATTGTTTGAGAAACAATGTTTTTATTGTGGGTTTTTCTACCTTGTGGATAGGACTCATTGCCTACAATATCTCCCTATTTCCTTAGACTTACCTGGTGTTTCAGACCTTTTACACAAACTGGGGTCTCTCCCTCCTTGGTATTTTTATATGTACTGGTTTTCTGTCTGAAAAAGTTGCCCATTACTGTTCACTTGGCAAACTTTTGTTCCTCAGCTCAACACAGGTTCTATTTCTCAGCTCTTTGATTCTGAAGTCATAGAAGCGGACTACTCTGTAGAACTACATTCTTTTGCTCCTACTCTAGTCCCAGCAGGATATAAATGTTTTAAGGGCATGGACTATTTTTTCATTGACTTTTATTCTTAGAAACTAGCGTAGCTATAGCAGAAATATTGCTAAAGACTGATGAATCAGTAGGAAAATCCTAAAAACCCTCATTGAAGGAAATATTAAAATTGGAGAAGAATCTGGAGATTTACTATGGCTTCTAATTTGCAGTGTGAACCACATTGTGGTTCTACAAAGTATAAACTTTATGCCGAGTGGAACACTTTATTTGCAGAATGATTTTCCTTGGAGATGATGTGTATGTTAAGGCAATGGCCAAGTAGATACCTGTTGGGGATGCTATAGAATTAATGTCTTTCCAGTGCTCTAAAAGTTCACTGATTTCTACAAGAAAAATTAAGTTTGTATATAAATGGAAGAATTTATCCACTCACTTAGGCCACTATCTTTAAGATAAATAATACTAGATCTTTCATTTATTCAGTAATATAAAATTTCCTTACAATCACTTCATAAAAAGGAATATGATACAAATTTATGAATACTTAAGGACAGAAAGATATAAAACTCATACAGCATGCACAAGATTGGCTTACAGAGTATTACAACTCCATATGAACATTAAGCTCATTAGGTTAACTAGTTGAGCTTTCATTTTCTAACACCTAATATTTGAATGGCCAACAACTACATGAAGAAAATTCATTTTAGGGTCCTTGCTAATTCAACTTATAAAAAATAAGGAAGGAAACAGACCATTCTTTGCCCTGATTTTCTTGTTGTACAGTTATTTCTATGAGCAATCTGGATCTAGGAATACAAATTGTTGCTTAAAATGTTTAATCACACACAAAAACGTGTGTGAAGAGCTGCATGTGTATGTGTATCTCTGTATATGTGTATACAAATAGAAATAGTCATGCAACAGCTGTCATAGCAACACAACATTGTTTCCCAAAGAGCAAAGTAAATAAGCACTTTTCGTATAACACCCATAATGGTCTTGACATTGTGACATTTCCCTCCAAAGCAAGACCTTAAATCAATAAAAGGTTTCAGTACCCAGGAAGGGTTTTCTTTAATTTATGCACTTAGAGGTATAACCCCCACAAAAGCACTTGGAGACTTTCACTGAACAGGAATTTTAGTCACATGATTCTTTTACCTAAATTCTGAAAAATGATTTCATAAATGAAATGTGCTCTTTTATCACTTCTTTGATATTTTCATGGATCTTTATATGGATATTTTGGTCATTACTAAGGAGTGGCATGTATAATCTTAATATAATATACAATCTTAAATAGGTTTTAGAAACATTTTCTCATTTAGTATTAATAAAAACTTTTAGATTAAAGATTAATGGGTATTGGATCTGGAAGGGATTTCAAGCATCACCTATACTAGTGCTTTCCACATTTGTATTATTATCACCTTGAAATTTTGATATGTTTTTATCATATAATCTACAATTACTATAGTATTTATAAACTCTACTTATTATCTATTACATAATTACAGATTCTAGGGGTATAATCTAGTTCAATGTCTAGTTTATAAGAGGTATCATGTGGTTATTATTTGTATTACCTTTCCTTTTTCTCCTTTGAATAATAGTCATTTATCACATTATCAATATGAAGAAACTGAAATATGAACATCTATGTTATCTCAAATCTACACAAAAAAGACAAAGCATTTCTCCTAAATTTTACATGAAAGTATCCAGAAGATAGCTTTCCTCCCTAGATTACTTGCCTATACATACATATATATATATATAATATTTTGTTTTTCCTAGAACATATAGTTTAGAAAACATCACAATTTCTTTATCCTAAGTACTTTACTAATGAGATAATAAAATAATATGTGTGATATGTATGATAATCTGATGGTTATTTGAACTCCAATGGTTTTTTTTTTATGACTAATTGCTATTTATGCACTGAAGTACATTCTACAGAGTTTAACTAGCTGTTGTAAATTAAACTATGAGGCCATACCCTCTTAATTGAAGTGCAAATAATTGACCTTAAACTTAAATACCTCACATTCAAGTAAGGGCATGCAATTCTAACAACACAGAAAAATAACCACCCCTCAGTATACAAGTTAATAAAAGCTTAGCAAAGATTTATGAAAGTGAATATATAAACACAAGGCATACTGTAGATATTAATTTTATTTCCCCCTATAAACAGCATAACCTCTGCAGTCATAGTATTATTGAAAAATCATAGAGCAATTGTCTACTTACTGATTTCTATTCTCTAAACACATAATAGCCACTGGTGAATACTTCCTAAAATGTTTTATAATTATCCATCCTAGGAAAACCCCAAAATTTTACCGAAAGCATATTTATAACTCAGCAAAAAACAAACAAAAAACCTTTCTATTTCAATTAAAAGCAATTTTTAAATGCATAATTGATGTAGTGATTCATGTATTTTGATTACTCAGAATAATTTTCCTGGTAGCTTAAAAAATTATCTATTTAAATAGCATTCCTGGGTCCTATAATACTTAATAGGGAATTGGATTGTTAGTCAATTAAAATTATCAGCAGTTTAACGAGCATTTCAGTTTCTATTAAAAATTCAGTTTTTCAAAATTTACAATTTCTAGATCATTTTTTCCTTACCTATCACCTTCGTCCCTCTCTCTAATTAAGCCCATTGTCTACCTTTCTTCTCTGCTTATTTCCATTTTTTTAATTTCTTTCTTTTAAATTAATTTAAGTAGTAAAATTCAAAATGTATTTCATAGACATTTTGGAGTCGAGTTACTTTTCCAAAAACTCCTTGCTATCAGAATGCAATGAGATAAAATTAAAAATTGGAAATGAGTTTCATAGCAATCTGACAATGCCTTGACAGCTGGGGAGAGCTATGGTGGTTTTGTGAAATACACTTAGTACAACTTAATTATGCGAGACCTGTGACTGGCTGGAGTTATTGTTTTTGAAAATTTTAAATGTAATTCTAATCCACATTTGATGGTGTAATATTCATACTATGAAATTCACATTTTGAAAGTACAAGCCAATGAATTTTAGTATTACTCATGAAGTTGGGTAACCATTATTTTATCAATTCCAGAAGAGTTTCACCACTCGATAAAGAAAATGCTTTTAATTCTACTAGGTATACACCTGAAACTGGAAGAAGTTTATCACATAATTTTCTGTTTAACATTTTGAAGATCTACCAAACTTTTCCAAAGTGTCTTCATTGATTTTAATTCTCACCAGTGATGTATGTTTTCTACATAATCCTCAATGTTAATGAGTTACTCTTTGTTACAGCCATACAACGGCTGTAAAGTGATAGCTCATTTTGGTTTTGATTTGTATTTTCCAAATCTCTAAAGATTTAGAGCAACTTTGATGTTCTCAGTAGCCTTAATTAGAAGTCTGTGAAAATATCAATTCAGATCCTTTGCCCATTTTTAAACAGGTTGACTTTTTGCTTGAGTTGCAATAGTTCCTCATGTATTTGGGTAGTAAGCCCTCATGGCAAATGATTTTCTCATTCTATGAGTTATTCTTCTACTTTCTTACACTATCTTTTGAATTATTTTTTGTTTTTTTATCTGTGGTTTTACTGTCTGATGTAAGAAGGCTAACTCATAGTTTTGAAGACTCCTAAACTTTCTGTGAAAGATTTGACAGTTTTAGTTTATATCTTATATTTATCTCTATGATAAGTTTGATTTAATTTTTATATATAATCTGAGTAGGAGATCAGATTCTGTTCTTATTTATGTAAATAAATTAGTACTGTGTCAGCACCATTTGCTGAAAAGATTATTCCCTATTTATTGAATGGTCTGGCATTCATGTCAAAAATCAATTGACTTTTAACTTTTATTTTTGGGCTCTCAATAAACTCCAATGATATGTTTCTGTCCTAGTTCTAGTACCACACTGTTGTGATTATTTTACAATTAAATCTTGAAATTGAGAAATGTTAATTTTTTAACTTTGTTCATTTACAAGAATCTTTGGTTTGTTCTGAATATCTTGAATTTTCAGATGAAATTATAGACCATTTTGCCAACTTCCATAAAAAGATAGCCAGAAAAACTTTAAAAAGTTTAGCTGAGATCTCATCATGGAGAGATGAAAAATCAATTATCTTTCTGAAGTGGGACAAAAATTGCCAAAGAATCCCTCCCTAACCTCTTCTTTTTTGCTCTTTAGTCTAATTCAAACCTATCAGAGAACCATACCATTATCAGACTGTAAGTGAACTCAGCTTTGTCTAGAAGCTGAATATAATTCTATTTCTTTAATTCTAACAATTTTTAAAGGCATTTACCATGGTATTTGCTAACTCTTTTCTACCTTTATGTTGGAATGGTTTGCACTGTTCTTTGCAGACTCTTTTTTTTTTTTTGAGGTAGCGTGGCCAAGTAGTTAAATATCATCTTTTGGAAACCTAGCTCATTCCTAAGTAACTGTGTGATCTTGACTAGCTTCCTGGATCTTTTTGAATCTGAATATCTCATGACTGTCTTGAAAACTTTTACTTTATTGCACAATTATAATAACAATTACAAATATGAAAGTTTTAGAGTTCTTGAAAATAGTA
This sequence comes from Uropsilus gracilis, assembly GCA_004024945.1. Classification (NCBI taxonomy): domain Eukaryota; kingdom Metazoa; phylum Chordata; class Mammalia; order Eulipotyphla; family Talpidae; genus Uropsilus; species Uropsilus gracilis. Next base: position 93,621 of record PVHY01001017.1, on the reverse strand, counting down.
GCCTCATTAAAGATATTATTGAAAAAATAGTCCTATAATTTTGTTATGTTAAAATTCTCTAGGAAAAATTTCATAACCAACATTTCACTCTGAATACTGAATTTATGTTTCTTTAGTAGCTGATACTCGCTTGATCACTACATGTAATAATGGATAAAAACATAATTATATCATCATGTCAATTTATTACTTTTCCCTGTGGGGATACAAACTTCATAAGACTGTAGGTTATGTCCAATTCAACACTGAACATTGAGAGCCAAGAACAGATACTTGCAGTTATAGAAAATGTAGCCTATTGTACTGATATGGATGTTTATGGCATTTCAACTTTCTAAAGAATAATAGAGACTCAAGGTCTCCACATGGGTTCATTTAATGCCTAAACATAATTCTAGATACTTGTTAGATTGGAACTACTTGCTGAAAGTCAGATGACAAAATAAATACTAAACTGGAAGGTCAAACTGACTGGTAACCAGGGGACTGAAAATGATTTATTTTGCAAAAAAAAAATATACATTTTTTTTCATTTGCTGATGATTTATTGTATGATATCTTGGGATACATGGTTGAGGAAAAAATGAGGATTTAAGTTTGATACAGCTTTTTAAAAACATGTTTGATGTGTTTACTGAGATAATGGCAAAATACAATAATGAATTCTAATGAATTCTAAATTCAACTATTTATCTGTAAAATACTTATTTGTAAAAGTGTTTATCGTAGTTAACAAATATTTGTTTTTAACGATGCTTTCCTGATGGGAGTCTATTGATTGCATTTATTTGAGGGAGAATTTTAATCACAGATTTGGTGAAGATGTGTTCTAGTCAGAAAAGATCTGATTTATTACTAGTAGTACTCCCACTATTAAGATGTTTTATTTCCACTAGAGTTTGTCTTATATAATAGGAAATTGTATACTATAAAATTATTGTGGCCATCACTGGTGGTATTTAAAAATATATTCTAGTTTTTTTCCCCTTTTGAATATCTGGCAGGAATATACATTCTCGTTCTTTTGAGAGAATACAACACCATGTAACATTCTGATCAGGAAAATGCCATTAAAGCAATTATTGTTGCCTCTGAATGGGTATATCAAGAGTTAATGTCATTGAATACTTTATAGCATTCTTTATGTTGGGTAAAGAAATATATTTTGAGGTAAAGTTCTCAAAGGTGATATCAAATTACCATACACTTCTTTACTTCAATTCTTAGTAGCTACCTGTATTTTGAGGAGCTTTCCACAGATTTTTTATCATGTACATTTTACAAATAATGACATTTCATTCCTCAAGAAAGTATCTAGAGACAAGTGTGTTAGGTAACTGGAGTCTTTTATAATATAACCTAATAGTGGAACTGACACATTGTCACCTTTTCCACATGGTAATCATAATGTAAAAATTACAGTTTCCATCTATTCAAGGAAAGAGGATCACAAAGATAAAAGCAGCAAGAATCAGGATTAAACAGGTCACTAGACTCTTAATGTCTAAAAGTGTACCCATCCAGTGCACATAAAACACATTTGCCTTAAGCTTTGCATATTGTGTGATAGACTGGATAAGAAAAGACTGATAGTGAGAGAGAGATATAAAATAAATGGGCAAATTAACAGCATCAAGTTGTAAGAAACACTATTAAGGAAAAAAGTGTAATAGAACTTGATGGCAGAAACCAAAGGCAAATAGTAATAGCTAACTGCAATTTTTTTTTCTAGGAACAGAAATATCATACTAATGAAAAACTGGAGTGAGGCAGAGAGACAAGTAGCCAGGGTAGCAAAGTAGGTAATGATGGGTTAAGATCCAAGAACTCCACATAAATTTGATGCCACTACCTTCTGCGATTCTGAGTAGGGTCTCAATGTTTCCTATGCTTCCAAGAGAATGTTCTAGGCCTGGCTGAACTCTGTTTAAGAAGGCTGTTTCTTAGATTCATCAAGGCCCCAAAGATGGCATTGCCAAAAGGATACCAAAACTGATGGGGCCTTTGTGTGCTTGTGAATCTGACATTGGATGGTGTCACTCCACATGCTCATGTCCACATCTCGAATGAGCACACTTGCCTCAGCTTTGCACAGAAAGAGAAAATCATTAAAGTTTATGGACTGATCTGCATCTTTTCTCAAGTCATGGTCTTCTTTCTTTCCACTATTACTTTATTTGACTGAAGTTATTGTAATCCCTCACTTGAAGCACTACCATAGATACAGAAATAATCTTACAGTCAGCCTTGGTTTTTTCAGTAGTAGAAATACTGATACGATTTATATTTGCAAAATTTAAAATTTCTAAAAACCATCTGATGTTCCTTATTTCTACTTTATAGACAGAACTATAAATTGGGGGTCACACACCCTGCAATGCTTTTGATAGAGATTTGTCTTTCCCTATCTCTACCCCAAGATCTATTACCTTTATTTCGTATTTTGTATTGTAATTCCTTTAAGTCCCAGTTCTGGTTTTGTCTTTTCTGTGGTAAGATCAACATATATGGCACTTATATTTTTAAATAATCCTAGAGCTCTCCTAAGACTTCCTCATACTTCCCAGAATATTTCTACCACCCCAAAACTAAATTTTATATTCATCCTGTAACTTCCTTTGTCAGCTTTAATCTATGCTTTTGGTAAACATTATTTTCTTCTCAATTAGACTGGAAACTCATCGCTCACAAGAAACTTAGAAGACTAAGAGAAGCTATGGCATATGAGCCAATAAATATTATCCAAGTATTAGAAGTTATTAATGATGAGACAAAATTCAATTAGTTCAGTGAATTGATGAGATATTTGCTTTTATTGACTCTTTTTGTTTTGTTTTTGTCACATGAACAGCAAATGGCATGAGATTCCAGCTAACAGAATGTGGTTGAGTTTTGATTTCTTCTATGGATTTGTGCCAAGGATCTCAGGGGAGAGCCATGTTTTAATACAACACAAATGAATAGCTAAAAATGAACTTCAACCCATGATAAGATGCTAACACCTTGTTTATAATACCAGGGATATTCACTCAATTTTGTGTTTTATTGTTTGTTTTTGGATAGTATCAAAATACATTCTATGTAGAAAAAATTCAGGATATTTAGCTAATAGAGCCACAGCCCGGTGGCAACATTTCGTAGCTGAAGCTAAATTTCTAAATTTAGTAATTAGGAAAATTATCTTAAGAATATTTCCACTTAGAAAAACAGTTTTTAAAAGACCTTGTTAGTTTAGTGTGATAGGAATAAACACAAGGTTTTGGCAAACAATTTTAAAAAGTAAGGTTTTGGAGATTTTCCAGAGAGATTTTAATTATGTTTAAACTATATTTACAAGAAAAAAGTCGCCTTTCAATAAATAACTTCTGAGATATGGACATATCCTATTAAGTGAACTCAGCATAGCATTATCCTGGGAGGATGATATTATACTAGATTTAACTTTTCAGATTTAATTTAGTTGATAGATTATTTATCTGTGTGTCTTCCCAGAGGAGTACTTTACTCAGAATATTAATACTGAAAGAATTTGTTAAAATTAACCAAATATAATAGAACTCTACATTGTACACAGTTAATGATCTTATACATATAATTACAGACAAAATTTTCAATTTTTATATAAATTGATTTTGATAATGTTTCTTAATTCTCTTACCATTGAAAAATTGGTGAAAAACTTCAGGTGATTTTGGTTTAAGAAATGAGCTGCTGGGTCTTGTTCTTTTTCTTGCAGTTTCCAGGGTTTGCTCATTAACTTTGCTACCCTGAACTGCCCGTATCCTTTGCTCATTTACATTAGAATTCTATATTCTTGTCAGGACTCAAATGAAGAAAAGGTCACCTTCACTAATATTGCTCAAAATGTGTTACCTTAATCTTTCAACCCTACTATTCCTAAGAAGGCTTGCTTTCCTTCACTATGTAGTTCAAAATGACCAGTGGTCATTACATTCTGCAGAAAAAAGGTTATGACTTTATTTGCACAAGTTGTGAATTTTTACATTACTGTATTTCAAGATCTCCTTTGTTCTTCTCTTCTCTACTTTGATAGAAGAGACATTGTACCTCTGACCTTTGGGCATGAACAGTACCTACCTGGTTGACATTTTAACTTATTCTTTTGGCAAGAAATACGATGATGGCATCACTTCCCGTGGAACTCGTACCATGTCATTTCCTGTATAGTCACACCATTCTCAGGAAAATATTATTACATGTTTCTTGCCCATTGGACTGCAACAGCCCACAAGAATTTCATTTAATCATTTCATGTCCAGCGCTGTGTGAACTGCCCTTTTCCTAGCTTTAGTTAAGAAAGCTTGCTAAGCATATCATACACATATCCAATTAATTTTTTTAAAAGGTCAAACTATGTGAATATACTGAAATTCCTACTTTAAAATTATAGGATATAATTTACTTACAATGTGTCAACCCTACAAAGTAAATGCCAACCTGACTTGCTAATTTTTTTAAATTTATTTTTGTTAGATAATAGGAGTATCCTCAGTCATAGTTGCACTTCATGGTCAGGTAAATTAGTTTATTGGTCTTATTTTGTTTTCTAATAACGCTTAAACATCAAATAAGTATCAATAGGAGCAATAAATATGGATGATGATAACATTTTCGACTCAACATTGTTCAGTATTTTGACTAAAATAGCTTAATTTTCACGGAATGCTTTAAGGTAGCAATTGTCTCTACTTTTATAGATAAAAAGCTAATACTCAAAGAAAAGGCTTTGTCCTATATTATCCAAACACCAAGTGGTTTGGATTTAATTGATTGATTTAAAGTAAGATGAACTGATTTTAAATCTCAGTTGTTTCCAATAGTGCCTTTAAAGATAATACTATATTACATGTATACTATTTATTTCTGTGGTAACAGAATAGAAAAAATCGACTGTGTAAATTCAACACACTACAATTTACTGTATGGTATACAGTAGATATACTAACAATCTATTGTGTGTCCAAAGAGAAGGAAACATCGGAGAAGGGAAAGTTGAAGGTTTAATGTCTGGCTTTTACTGCTATCTGCTAAGATTTAGACTGGTCTAGTCAATAGTGTCAAAATTCTTTCTACTTTGGGTTTTTTTTGTTTGTTTGCTTTTTAGATGATTTATGTTGGAATATAGGAATAAACAGAAGAAGAAATACTGTGAAGACCACGTACACCCAAGTATGGCATATGCACATTCATGCACTTAATGTGATACTCTAATAGACTATGTGACTTTCAAGTCAAAAGTTTTGTGCTCAGTACAGTGCCTAATAAACTTAGGAACTTAATAATTTCTCAATTTCGATTAAATTGAAATCACTGGGAAATGTCCTTTTACCGAGCATAAAATCGTTATATAAATTTATCAGTAAGAAAGTTGAAAAGACAATTATGCTACCAATCTTATAAAAATCTTGCACTTGAGAACAACTTTTATTCCTTGGTCTCTCATTGAACAACTAATCATTAACTTATTTGCTGGCTATGTTGGCTTTGTACAAGGTCACAATGAAAGGGTGACAAGTATGTATATTTGCTTAACACAAATTTTTTAGCTTATCTCACTGATGTTTGAATCTAAGGTCCAATCTCAAAGCTTCTGAAGAACAAGACAATCTCTAATTTGGAAATATTGAAAATAAAATAGAACTTATAGTGGGGCCATATACTTTTCACTTAACATATTCAGTGACAAAACATCCATCTCAAGTATGACTAAATATTAATAATTCCCAATCTTGATAGAAAATCAAAGAAGCAAACAATTCTATTATGCAAATAGCAGCAATCTAACATCTCTAAAAATAAATGTTTGTAACAAACTATCTCATGCATATAAGTAGATCAACAATTACATATGCCTGTAAGCTCACCAACAGATCTAATACCAGATACGATTTCTTGTCTATGACTTTATCTTCACTTGTTTCATTTTGCGTTTGTGCTGAAGTTGAATTATTGCAGGAATATATACCGAAGATGCTTTTAATAAATAATCTCTTACTCAAAAAGCTGATTCTGAAAGTTGAAAATCCCCGAACTTTATAATAGGGTGAAAAAAATCAGTTTCCTAGAGCAAAATGGAGCTATGAAATGTATTTTAGACTCAGAAATCTCTTACATGTGGACATTAATTTTTCTGCCTCTTTCATTTATTTCATATTCATTGAGCCCATATTTTGTCAAGACTTAGACTGAGGATTACATGTAAAATACTGAGTGTAAATGAACATAACCTCATGAAGGTATAATTTTGTGGGGAAGGCACTTTCATCAGATAATAAAATAATTATATGCAGGAAAGTAAATTTTCCATTGTGGCAAGTGCTGTGAAGGAGAGGAACATGAGCATACAATAGGTAGTTTTGAACAAAAGGACAAGGAAAATTTAAAACTGTTAGCAGAAGTAAAGGGTAGAGCAAGAGAAGGGGAGAAGGGTAAAATCAGGGGATGAATGAGCACAAGAGAGTAAGATGATGGTTCATAGTTGACAAGGTGGGGGGAGAACCTCAGAGTAGACAACGGTGTTTTATACACACACACATACACACAATCAAAGAAATAAAACACCATTAAGAAAAAAGAACAGTTTTGGCTTAGTCAGAAAAGTCAAGACAGATTTTCTCAGAAATGAACGGTTGGAATACAAAACTACTCAGCAGAAGATTTTGTGCTGCTATCCTACCATGCTCCCACTATTAATGAATAAAATCAGAATTTCAAGTAGAGGAGCCTGGGTTTTATTCTCTAAGAGCACCCATGTCTACAAATTTGCTGTGACAATGGCAATCTGGGAGCACCACTTCCATGGTCCCAAATCTTCGAATGTCTTACCTTGAGAAAGCTCTCCCTCATGGAGTGCAGACTATATTTTTGTCTACTTTGCTCAGAAAGCATTTTTCTTTTTTGTTCAATATCTCAAGCTAAATAAGGCTGAGGTATGGAGATTATAATGATTGAACCAGATAATGGAAGCCTGATGGATAGTTAAACTAGAATTTAGAGTGGCAAAGAGAATATTAAAGGCTAACCTGAAAACACTTTTTGAGAGGATAAAATGGAAGCTGAGCAATTATTTTCAGCCTTCACTGCAGATAAAATAAAAGGAAATGAGTCAAAATTACATCACTTTTATTTTAAGAGGATGGTAGCATGCATTACCAAGGTACTAGAAGTCATTAAGACTATGTGTCCAGAATGGAAAGAATCGTTTCACCCCCAGAGCTATTCTTTCCTTCCTCCCTGCTCCATTTTTCTTTAATGGCCTACAAGCCTCAGGATCACTTGAGCTCAAAAACATAGACACATAGTCTAAGGCATGACTGGTTCAAATCAGTGGCCTAGCCTTACCAGTTCTACCTGAGGACTATCATAAATTCTACAGCTGCCACACTAATTCTGGTCTGCATCACTTCTCACATGGAGTATTTTAAGAATCTTAAATAGATTGCTGGAGTTTAGACACACGGCTGCCATCCATTTTGCATGTTTTAAAGTGTTCTTTCCTCAAAGCACATCTCCATGCATGAGATATTATTTCACAGACTTCACTTGGCAGGCAAGCGGGAATTGTCAAAGTTTTTAAGCCTACTAGCATATAATTCATAGTTTCTCTCAATAACCATTTATAGCAATCTATGTTGTTTTATCTCAACTGAAATATATACCTACGATGATGTAAGAAAATAAATAATAAAATCATATATATGTTCCTAAAAATGTATTTTATATAAATATTTAACAAATATTTTCTGAGCATCTACCCTATAGTAGAAATTGAAAGTATAAAATAAAAGAGGAATCGTACTCAATGTGAATTAATACAGGTAAATTTCTAAATTTTAGCACTTAGAAAGCTACAAATCTGTAAAATTAGCCAAGTATCGTAGGGCTGCAGGGGAAAGTGGAATGATTCTAGTTCAATCTTTTCTGTGATATCTTTAGAGTTTCCTACTATGAGTATATCAAAAATTGTTTACTTTCTTTAAGTTTTGGAGAAGAGGATAATGACTCTAGTTTATAATTACATTTACTCCTCTGTTGTCTGTCTTTACAACTGTTTTAATTATGTTACTGAGAAATTAGTGCAGCATTGTTATTCTCTTAACAACAGTATGTTCCAGTGAGGCTTCTTTTTGAAGAACTCAAGCATTTTTTTATGGCATTATTTAATACCCTTTATACTTAGTCTACTTTATAGATATATGTAACCATACTTTGTTAATGAGATATCACTACTCTAACTCTTGGCATCATTTGACTTTCCTGGATTTCTGTGATATTAATGTAAAAGGTACTCAATTTGTAGCTAGAAAATATAGCTTAGTTTTTAGTTCACGAGTGGCAGGGTTATGCGCAAAGAAACACCCTGTAGTTTAAAAGGTAATTCAATTCAAAGTGAGTAGGAAAGAGATATGTTCAAGATGGTGTCAGAAGGGATTCCTTGATTACTCCCTCCCCTTCCCCCAAGAGAACCATCTAAGTGAACTAGTGGAGTACTACATCCTGAGAATCCTGCAGCTTGGCAGGAAAGGAACACCCCTAAAATACCAAAGATTGGGCCGCCTGCACCAGAAAGGTACATAGTGTAGATCCGTATTGCATTATGTCTCTGTATAGACATAATGGAGATCCATGTTTCACTGAATGAGAAGTGGGTGAACAGAGACATTTGAAGTTTTGGTTGGGGGTGGGTGGGAGTCTGCAGCAGAAACTGTGGTACTGGCACATGATCAGGTACTTGTCCACTGACCTTGGAATGAGGATAAATGAACTCTGCGGAGACACAGACTGTTGACTGAGGAGAAAGATGTGGAAATGCAGGGATCCTCCCAGTGAACCAGGTACCGGGTGAAAATAGCAAAGTTAGGAAACTGGCTAACTCCCCCACTCCCCCACCTCTTCAGACCGGTAATGACTTTGTGAGAGTCACTGACAATGCAGACCATAAAAGTATGTCTGAAACTCTGGGAGAAATAGAGTCGGGCAGGGTGGCGCATACTCCATAAGCGACAGCTTATGGAGTTACGGCTGAGTCTGGGGATCATGGTTGTAGTCCCACCCCGGGCAACGCAGAGAGATCTAGTCCCCAAAAAAGTAGCTGGGCATGGCGGCACATGCCTGTAATCCTAGCTACCTGGGAAGCTGAGGCTGGGGATTGCTTGAGTATGTGGTACCCCGGCAATGTGAGCCTGTGGTTCCATGGGCAAAAACAGCGATAGCTAGTCTCAAAAAAACAAAACAAACAAACAAAAACTGTGGGAGATACACTACTGGTGATACAATAAGCATGGACCTGTACCCTCAGTCTACAATCAGACCACTCACACCAGAAGCTTCACCTGTTCAAGTCCTTTCCTGCCTCCCTGACTCAGTGGTTCAAATATCAGAAACCCAGAGAGGCCAAGTATCTAAAATTATGTAAAAAACATATTGCCACCTGCTAGAAAGGTAAACATAGTTCAAATCACTACTTTAAAGCAGAAAGGACAAAAATAAATAAAACAACTGTAACATCTAGCAAATTTATACCTCAAAGGAATAAGACATGTCAAGGAGAGAGCAACTCTTCAGAATCCATCCACAGAGATATGAAAGATTTTATCTTACCATCAGAGAATTCAAAAGCTCCACAGTAAAGAAATCCAAAGAAAAGGAATAAAATGCTGAAAAGCAAGTTAAAGTGATAAGAGAATCCAAAAAGTTAATACAATAATAGTCAGCGAAAAAAAACAAATGAATATCATAAACAAAAGCAAAATGAGGAGACAATAGAAACTGAAGTTCTGAATAAGGGAATAACACTCTTGTAAGATGTAAGATGTAATAACACTAACAGAAATTTTAAAATGCCAAAGCTTATGGTAGCAGACGAAAACAAAGGAAGACTGAAGAAAATAATCCACAAGGGACCTTAGTAGAAAAAGAAAGAGAAATAGGAAAACCATCCAATGACACTAGGCAAGATGAGGAGAAAGTGAAGACAGAAAAAATAGGAAACTTACTCAAAGAAATAGAGGAGAATTTCCCAAATCTGAGAAAGGAAATAAATATACATGTCCAGGAAGCAAAAATCAACAATTTTGGTGTCATTAGATCTGCACTCTTAAAATGTAGTGAGGGCAGCATGACTAAAATGATAGCATGGGCTTTCATGCAGGAAGATCTGAATTTGAATCTATTTCCTGTTCCTCAGCATTAAAACCTTTGTTCCATGTTTTAATCTGTCTCAGTTAAAAAAAAAAAAGTCACAGTATCACTCTTCAAAGTTATTTTGTGATAAGGTGAAAGTGTGGAAAGCACTTAGGAAAAGCAGGTGTTTAAAATATATGATTTTTTTTCTATTCCCGTATCTAGTATGTTTGTGTAAACGAATATCATTTTGTGAGTACTTACCCAGCTAACATTTTCTCTAAATAAAATATTCTCCTGTATTGCCCAACCTCCTAGAGTTTTAAATTCAAGCTGAGATAAGAGAATGGAAATGCGAAAAGGCAAAGGAGGAGGTCAGATCTATGAGCATAAGAATAGAATCTAAATCTAAACACCAGCGCTTTTCTCCATTTCTTAGAGGATATGTCAAATGTTTCAGGCAGTTACACTGAAATCTTTGGCCACTGGTGCGCCGTCAGGCTCTCTAAGTGCCTGAAATGCCCACATGAGGTAAACTGGTCTATGATATCAATATAGGTTTCAAAGGTACCTAAGAAATTCCTTCAGAGAAACTCACATGCTGGGGGAATCTACCACAGATTTAGCAAAATAAGAAAACTAGGACATAGCACATTTAAGTCTGTAATTGCTTTGAGGTTTGCCAGAAAACTACAATCATAGCACAAAATACACTTCGCCTTGCCTTTTCTCTAAACCCTTTTCTTTCTCTTTCCCCTGCACTTTTCTGATAGATTCCAAAGAGAGAAATAAGAACTATTTCAACAAAAACTGATTAAATAGAAACACCGTCAAATATCCATTTCCAAGATCCTCTCTCTGAAGCATACATTTTTTTAAAAAGGTTCTTTCTCATTCATTACAAAACATGCTTATCTTAAAGGCCAAATCAATCCTTTCCTCAAAAACCCTTCAGATGATTTAATACTAGTTATTTGTTATATGAAAGCACTAAAATTTTACTTTTATTCTTGGTAAAGAAAACAATGCTTAGTCCTTTTTTACATTCAATACTCTCAAGGACTTGGACACTAAGAAGTTGAAATTCACTGAAAATGTTCACGAACTAAAGTAAAACATCTAAAACTGGTACAAAGTTTACCTTTCATTAGATATAGAGATATTTTCCCTCACCGTGTAAATTGCATTATGTATAACACCAGTAAACAAATAAATAAGAGAGGAAACAGCCATGCTCAGAAAACTGAATTGCTGAAGGAGACTGAATGAGAGTAGAAAAGAGTGACAACAAGGGTTCTACTGGATCAGGTGAGGTCACTAATTTTAATTTAAACTGTAAATAGTCGTAAAGTTTAATTTCTTTCCTAGTGTGAGATATTATAAATGAAATTCTAATAGCTTCTTTGCCATTTTTATTTATATGTGTCCCTAGTTCCTTAGAGACCAAGCACACTATGTTAATGACCACCCATTAATGCAATAACCTTTATTATCTGCTCGGTCAAATGATTTTTTTAAAACTCTATCAATCTGTTATATAGAAAATGCAAATTAAAACAAACTTTATCAAAATGATAAAACCAAACAAATACAAAATATTGTACTAAATAGGACATAAAAAAACAAGGAAACACACACTATCTGGTATAGTGTAAATTGATACAAGGACTGGTATAGTGAAAATTGGTACAAGTATTTTGAAAGTTATTCAGTAGTCTACCAAAGCTGAACATATGCATTCCCATCATGTATCAATCATATTCTCAAGAACTAGAATTCCTTACTTATAGTGTCCAAATAGGAATCTTTACAGTAGTACTATTTGCAAAGTCAAAATTTGGGAAACTCCCTAAACATCAATAAATGGAAGAAATATGTGCATTTCTACAATATAGTACTACACCTTGATAAAAAGGAACAAAATATTACTGTACAAAACATGAAAAATAGATACAATTTAGGAGAAGAAAATCACAACACAAAAGAATATAAAATCAAAGATATTTTTGTGGTCTGAATTATACCTCTACAGGTAACCCTACGCCCCAAAATGTCATTGTGCTGAAGTGCTAAATCCTTAAGTGTTTGCATTTGCAGACAGGACCTATGTGAGGCCAAAAAAGTTAAGCCATAAGGGTGGATTCCTAACCCAACAGAAATGATGTAAAAAGAGGGGACAGGGAAACATCTGTTCTCTCATCTCTCTCTTTCGCAGACACACACAGAGGAAAGTACTTGTCAGGATCCAGTGAGAAACTGCTAAGAAGAGTCTTCATCAAAAAGAATTTGTTGGCATCTTGAGCATGATCTACCAGCTTCCAGGTTATGAGAAAATTAAGCAGTTTAACAACCTAGCAGGTGGGATTTGGTCATGGCAGCTGACCAAATTGAACTGGACATCTACCAGTTACCTACGGTGACAGAGGTCAGAAGAGTATTCCCCTTTAGGCACGAAGGAGCATAAGGGAAACCCCTGCTTTCTGACATGGTTTCTGTGTGCTCATTATATGAGTGAGTTCAATTCATGATAACTTTTCAAGCTTAGTATTTGTGATGTGTGAGTATATGTGCAATTATACTATATCCTAATAAAGTACTTATGTACACACTGATATCTGGACCTAAGTGCATGTGTTACATGTTTGTGTGTATGATGATATAATACTATAATTCAAAACGACTTCATAGCTGACTATCTTTAAGAAAAAAATCCAAACTCTTGAAACTGCCAACACATTATAGTAAGAGTTGAGAACTGTTCCCTACTGACCCAGGCATAAGTCATTTTGTACACTAGCTTCTTGCTCATCAATAGAAAAGAATAGAATAATAGAAAAGAATAATATATATATATATATATATATATATATATATATATATATATATATATTAGTTCTCTTCTAGGGTGTGTGTTTTGCAGACTGCCCCCTAACTATAAAGAATGATTGAAGTCAGTTGCAAGGTATAGAAATCAGCACCCAACGTGGAAAAGAAGAGATTACTGAAGACCTCACCATACCAAACAATGCCATGTACCTTCACCTCACTGTGCCCACAGGCAGTTCTTTCCCTGCCAAGGAACCCACTGAGTTCAGCTACATACTATAAAATTTAGCATAAGGCCCATCCATACCTCAATTTCATATTCTTCAGGTGTAATAAAGTATTTTTCTTTTGAAAAATATAACTTGGAATGTTACTGACATCTCACAAAGCATTTTCCTGAAATACTTTTTATTGGCTTTGCTTACTTTGATCATGAATCAATCAAAAGAGGACATCTTTATCAACTCTGTCTCAGGATAGTCATGCCCATTCTCTCTCTCTCTCTTTTTCCACCAAGCAGGAATTCCTGACCAATGTACATGTACTCTATCATTGCAAGTTGCTGATGGGGATTAGATGATGGGGCAGAAGGTGCACTTGGCCATCAGCATTCCAAATGGAGCTGAACTATTTGCAGAAAGCTTCACAATCAGGATGTTCTAATACTCATATCAACTCTTTGCAAATTATAACAGTACATGGTATGCAATTCAACACACTGAGGGTAGAAGAGACAGAAAATTTTGTAACAACTCCAATTCTTAACATCGTGACCCATGGCCTCTTAGTACCATTTGCACTAGACTCTTTCCTATACTTAAAAATGTTATTTCTTTGCTACCTTTACATTGCCTTTTCCCTCTGATAAGAAGGTCAAAATTTGAGGACTCTGATGGTTTGCTTCTTTTGCTTCTCTATATGCAATAGATTACCTTTTTCATTTCTTTCTATTCAGAACACATAAGCAAGTTTTGTAAATAGCATCATTTTATGAGTTATATTTATGTATTAGTTCTTTCTCTTATCTTTTGAATGCAGTTTCCATGAGGTCAAGATTCTCAGTTATCCTGGTCTCAACTCTATTCTCATCAAAAACAGCACATGCGTAGGATCATAGAAAGTGCACATTTTAGTCTTTGTCCTAGGTTCCTTATTCATAGCTTAAGAAAATTTATGATTTCATAAGTGACAAAAGTACTGGAAGAATCACTTTAGTCGAGTTTTTATCTTTGACTCTCATATCCCCACTTTCCAATCTGGGGATATGAGGGAGCCATCCCACCCACTTCTCAACCTCTAACTAGAAAATAGTAGCTAAAGATAGAATCAACCCCCTATGATCAATGATTATGTCAATATACTTCTGTAAGAAAGCCTCTGTAAATACCCAAAAGGACAGTTTTAAGACTCTCCAGGCTGCTAAATACATGGAACCACTGGAAGAGTGGTTTATCTGCAGTGAATAGAAGCTTCATACCCCTTCCTACATAACTTGTCTTACGCATTTCTTCCCTCTACATGTTTATCTGCAACCTTTATCGTATACTTTTATAATATACTATTGATAAAAATAAACTGCTTCTCAAGTTCTGTGATTTGTTCTAGCAATTTAACCAAACTGAAGGAGGGGATCGTTATAACTTCCAGTGATCCGATTGGACTGCGGAATGGCATTTGAAGTGGGGGGGGGGGGGGGTGAGGCAGTATTATAGGACTAAGTTCTTAACCTGTCAATCTGCCAATACATTCAAACAGAAAATATCAGAATTGTGCTAAATTATAAGATACCTAGCTAGTGTCATCAAATATTGCTTGACCTGTGGGGGAATGGGTATCAAATGACTGTTCATTCATTTGATAACCAGATGTGTCAGAAGTGAAGCATTATGAGTAATAAAGAACACACTGGAGATAATTACTAGTAGAAAACTGAATTTTGCCAACTAGGTCCGGTTTGGAGTGAGTTTTCAACAAGCATTGAGTGGACTGAGTGAATAAGATGAAAATGATTAATGGATCTGGTAATGAGTGGCCTTAATTTTCTAGCTCCCACATTTAAATTATAGCTTTCCAGAAGGTTTTATGACTTTTCTTTATTAATAAGATGTTGATATTTGCATTTTGTTACTTGGAATGTCAATGTTAGTGTCAAAATGTAAATGTTTAATTTATTGTAAGAATTTTACTGCAAGCATGAAGAAATCAACAACTTTTTAAAAATGGAGAATAGAATGACCCTTTTTAACCAGTCGGTTATACACAAACAGGACACTGTAGTAGTATTTCTCAAAGTTTTGTCTTTTGTTTAAATCAGGACAAAGATTCTTACCTCATTAACAAATATTTCATTAAGATTTCAACTCATCTCAACTGAGATTCAGCGGCATGAAATAATTACAAATATGTTTCAAGGGTATCCTGCTAGCAATCATTCTTTACTACACAGGCCTAGAAGTTTCCAACAGGCATGTCTTGAGAATATAATTCAAGGAATATCTGTGGGGAAAAGTGACTTCCCAATAAAATGAGTCTTTCTTACATTGACCATATGCTCCCACCGCTAGGTAGACTTCAAGAAATTAAAGATGGCACAGCTCTAGTGTAAATTAGTACCAGACATGAGATGAGCTAGGTAAAATTTTCGTTTTCAAGGGTATCATTTCCCACATTCTGCTCCCTTGTTTTGCAGAAACATGGGGTCCCTCCTGCCATGGATTGTGAATGCTAAGGGAAGAATGCAGTTTGCAGGAAAGAGGTGCTGAGTCTGGCACAGCTCAGAGCCATCTGCTCACTCTTGGAATCCGCAGATGTTCTATACCGCAAAACTGTGTAAGGTAAGGATTAACATTCTCAGGGGGCACTCAGAGTCCCACTCTATGGAATGTCTCTGTGGGTAGGTTGTGGCAGGGTGACAAGGCAGGCGATACCCCTGCTGGGCCTGATGCAGGGGAGACTTTGAAAGGAAAGGCGTCTCCTGCTTCGTTGAATAGCCCACTTTGCCAAAGAGCACATCTGAATGACTTGAGCTAAGAAGCAAATTGCACACCATGGAGAGAGTAAAGTATGGTGGATTGAGCATTGGACAATGAATCCAAAGGATTTGGCCACTGTTTCTGGCTCCACCACTGACTCCCTTTGTGACCTTGAAGAGGTCATATAACATCTCTGTGCCTTTGCTTTTCTCTTTCTAAAATATACCCATGCCTGATTCTTTACTTTACAAAAGGATTTTATATTTTCTGCATCTCTTTGACTTTCAGATGAGTAAACTCTTCCAGAAAGTTTTGGGTATCTGATAAAACCCATGAATCTTCTTAGTAAATATACTGAAATAGCAAGTTTTGCAATTATGTTAAAACTGGTTCTAGTGTGATCTCCTGTTAAAAAGGCTTTCTTTAAAGGAAACTTAGCAAACCATCTATGATGTTTTAATACTATTAAATGGTGAAATCTTTGGTATTATAAAATTCATAGATATCATAAAAAGTTACCACTTACCATTTACTTTAACAGATTATATTTACTAGCTTTAATCATTCTGTAATTCTTACTGCTAATAAAATGGCATGACAAACAAAGAAAGAAAGCAATATAGATAGCCCTCTCAATTGGTTATATTCAGGTCTGATATAAAAATATGTGCTGATTAAAATGATATACTGGTGAATCTTGCTCAATTAATTTTTTTTTTACATGTACTTGCCCACATCATGGATACTGAGTTAGCCACATTGTAAGGTGAGTATATTAGCTGAAATTTGTAAAACATGCCTTACCTAGATTTGGGATATATGTTTGTGTGTATGTGCATACACACATACAATAATGAAATGCTATTCAGTGTTCAAAAAAGAAACATGCCATTTGTGGCAACATAGAGTTGGGAAGGGATTATGCTGAGCAAAATGAAGATAAATAATGACTGATGTCACCTAGATGTGGAATACAGAGAAACCAAATAAAAGGTCAGACAAAGACAAACTTTAAAACAAATTCTGAATGCTGACCATAGAACTGAGATATCTGGAGAGAGAGGCAGAGGGGAAGGGGGAAGAGGATGCTGGCAGACTGATTTTTTGTTTTGGTTTTGATTTTTCCCAAATTTCATATAGTTGGAATAACAGCATATCACCTTTTCAGATAGCTTTGTTTTTTGAGCAATATGCATTTAAGTTTCCTTTATTTCTTTTCATGGCTTGATAGTGTATTTCTTTTAGTTCTAAATAATATTCCATTATTTAGCTACTCTGTCTTATTTATTCATTTACCTACTGAGGATTCAATACTGCCAAGTTTTGGCAATTCTGAAGAAAAGTGCTATAAATGTCTTGTATGAAGAATTTTGTTTGAATATAACTTTTCAGCTTCCGTGGATAAATCTAACACATTTGCTGGATTATTTGGTGAAAGTATGTTTAATTTTATGAAAAAAAAAAAAAAAAAACAAACTGTCTTCCAAAGTGGCTATACCATTTTGTATCTCCACTAGCAAGGGATGACACTTCCTGCTGTTTCAAATCCTTGCCAGTGTTTGACATTGCCAGTGTTCTAGATTTTGGCCATTATAATAGACATAAAATGACATCAAATATTTTAAGTTGCAGTTCCCTGGTAATATATAATGAGGAACATCTTTTTATATCTATGTTTGCATCTATGTGTCTTCTTTAGTGAGATGTCTATTGAGGTATTGGAACTATTTTTGATTTCTTTATTGATTACATATATGCATCTATAAATACTTACATTGTTGTGTATCCCAAATTCATTCCATCACCATGCCACCTGTAAACTGTCATCCTATTCACCTGTGCTCATCCCTCACCTTGAATTTTCCCTCCCTCCCTAGCTCTCTCACCCTTTCTATATGCTTCAGTTATGTTTTTAATTTTAACTTTTTTCTTGTCATTTTGTTTGTTTTCCCTATGAAATGGAAGTAATCCAAATGCCCCCAAATCAATGAATGGATCAAAGAGTTGTAGTATATTTACATAATAGAGTATTATTCAGCAATTAAAAAAAAACAAATTCGTGTTATTTCATGTCATTTGTGGCAACATAGATGGAGTTAGATGGGATTATGAGCTATTTTTTTAACGGATTTGTTTGCTGTATTATTTTTGAGTTGTAAGAGCTCATTGTATATTGTAACAAACCATCATTTATGCCTTCTGTTAATGTTTTCTTGAATTAATTTTTAGTTAATTAATAAGATATATTAAGAAGTAGAGTTTGAATACTATCTATTTTTTCAGGTGACACATCAGCAACAGAGATTCTATTTTTAAGCTACTTTCTCAACTAAGAATGGCAGAGTTTAGATCTGATTTCCTTTCTATACCTTCTAAATAAAATGAAGACAACTTCACTCTCCCAGTTTCTATTGCAGAACACTACTTAGAACATTTGTCACCCCCACCCAAGTTTAAATAAATACATTTGAACATAATTTTTTTAAAATTACACTTACAAATATTTTTGAATTGTGAAAATCCACCTCTTGATATATACTTGAAATATATAAAAATATATGTACTATATGATTAGAAATTTCTATATGATAAAGTAGAAACATTTGAAAGCAGACTTTGTTAAAAGTTTTAGAAGGGAAAAAGAAACAAACAGAATCTATAAATTGAAAGTCCTGATAAAGCAAGAACACAATTTTTATGTGCTTATAACAATTAAAAGAAGCTAAGAGAATGACATTTAAGTGTAAAATCACATTTTAATATGACTGGAGGGAAATCTGTGGGCAGTTGGCAAATGGGAGACAATGGTGATTAATGAATGGTGCTATGATCCTTGAATGTCTGATCTCACTTCAATACAGAACATCAAGATTCAATATTAACCTTATTTGCTTGTTTTTTAAAGAAATAATTAGATATACAGCATAAAACAGTGTAGTGTTAAAGTCGGATATTTAAGAAAATGCATGGTGAAAGCAAGTCACAGCTAGTATGTGCATTTTAGATCTTCTCAATCTGGAAAACAAATAGTGGGAAAGTGATAGAATAATATCCCTATTCTGGTGACAGAATAGAGAAAAGCATAGCAAGACTTCTTTTTAAATAATAATAATTATATATAAATATATATTTTAATAAATATATTATAACAATATATATTTTCATAAATATATTATAATATATAAACATGTCAGGTACCTGTCTTTTTCTTTCTGACTTATTTCTGAAGCTGGGACCCCAATATGGGCCGTATTAAAATTTATGCATTGATGTCATTAACTGTATCTGAAAAACACAGAGGTAAAACAGGAAGGGTGCTTTTACTTTGTTGCAAATTCCAGGTGTGGACCCAGAAGAGATAATTTATCACCTAGAGGGTGTGTAAAGGGAGGTTGGGGCCTTTGGCTTTTAGAAAAAAGGAAAACAAAAACAGAAAACAAAGATAAAAAGGAAAGGAGTAGCGACTAGAGGAGACAGACTTTTTGGGAGAGGAGAGACGGGAATGGAAGGTGCGCGAAGAGCAGCCTGAGTGACCAACCTGAGTGGCAGAAGCCTCCTGGAAGAGTAAGCTGGAGGTGGCAAGGAGCCATGGTGACCCTCAGAAGACTGGCCGGTGTGGAGAATGTGCCACCGCAGGAAGGTGGCTTAGTGAGCTGGTAGCTGGAGATGGCCAGGGATTTGGGAAGCTGATTCGTTTATCAGCAATTGTGGAAAAAGTTTGAAGCACCTTGGAGAAGTGGAGTGGCATGCAACACTGGAGAGAGAAGAAGAAAAGAGAAGGTGAAGAAAGACTGGACTTTGCAGAGTGCCTGCCTCAGGTTTGGAAGAAGGACTTTTTGTTTTCCCTGTTAATATTCCCTTGCAAATAAACCCTGTTGTTAAGCTGCATATGACTGGCAACTTCTGCACGCGAGTGGTGTGACCCTGAGGGAAACTGGGTGGCAGAAGCTACATTTTAAATCTGGCTTGTTGTTTGGAGGCTTCTGTCTGTCCCTATTTTGACCTGATTTCATTTCCACTAATATGATTCCTTCTAGATATATCCATGTTATCACAAATGCTTTAAATTATTTTTAATTGATGAATAATATTCTATTGTGTAAATATACCACATCTTCTTCATTCATCCTTCTATTTGGGGGCATTTGGATTGTTTCCATATCCTCACAATTGTAAATAGTGCTGCAATAAACATCCGAGGACAGGTGTCATTTTGTATTAGTGTTTTGGTCAACTTTGGGTAGAGTCCCAGAAGAGAAATTGTTGGGTCATTGGTAGTTGCATTTTGAAGGAAAACAAACAGTTGGGACACCATGAAACTAAAAAACTTCTGGACAGCCAAAGAGACAGTAACCAAAACAAAAAGACACCCAACAGAATGGGGAAAAAAATTACTTTTTCTATGAGTGTTAAGGGCTTGATAACAAAGATCCACAAAGAACTCACACAACTTAAAAGCCCAATCAAAAAATTGGGAAGAGCTAAAAAGACATTTCTCCAATGATAAAATACAAACAGCCAAAAGACACATGAAAAAATGCTCAACATCACTAATAATTGGGGAAATGCCCAATAAAACCACAACGAGATACTATTTTATGCAAGTAATAATGGCACATATCAAAAAAAAAGGGGGGGCAATAACAAATGCTGGTGTGGATGTGGAGAAAAAGGAACACTCTTACCTGCTGGTGGGAATGCAAACTGATCCAGCCACTATGGAAAGTGGCATCATGGAACCTCCAATAATGACAATGGAGCAAGATTTCTTTCTGTAGATCCTTGTTCATGGGGGTACCAGGATTATGAACTGAAAATCAAGGGTCAGACTAGAATGACTGTACCGCTCACCCTGTGAAGCTTTATGCAAGTTATAGAGCACAGGACTGAGGAATTTCTTTACATAAATTGTGTTAAGAATTTTTTTTCTTTTTTTTTTCTTTTTTTTTTTTTCTCTCCCACTCTCTGAAGATTCTATCAGGCAGGTGGATAAGCAAACAGTACTGGAATAACTATTATTTGTATACCCTTTCACTTTTAAGCATGGCCTATTTAAATGATAATTAAAAGATAGTTCTACATAGAACACTGAACAGTACTGACAGCAGGTGAGTTAACAAATGTTAGCTTACTTTTATTAAAGCTATTGCTAGTATTATTACCACTGTTGTATATTAGCAATACAACATGTCCACACATGCTATATTTCAACATACACCATAGAAGCAAAGTTAATACTTTCTAGCTATCCCTACCAAATCTAGGTATATGATTGAACTAATCTTGATTTTCTTGGAACTTCTTTCCCATGTGTCTGTCAACACTGACCCTAATTGATGACCCTAACTGATGCCATGGAAGGTGAAAAAAATCACCTCTTTGAATTCAAAAAACATTTATATATAGTAACATCATTGTTGTTTACTCTATTGTGCTTCACAGCAGTTTTATCACACTGCAATGGACAGATAGAAGAATTACCAATTTCCTATTCTCAATTTCACTTTCTGGCAAATAACTATGTTTCTTGAAATGTCTTAGGAAGGAAGAGAATGATGATACATACATTGTATATGTTTCTGATATGAGGCACTATTTGGGGACACAATTAAAATTAAAAAAATATCAAATTATAGAAGAGTGGAAGAATTAAAAGTGTTTAATTTGGATAAAAATCTTGATTTCACCACTAGTTCACTAACTAGTTGTGACTTTTGGCTTAACTAGTAAACTTGGACCTGATAGTAATGTTTAAGGTAACCTTTTCTTCACAATACCTCCATCACCCTCGTAACAGAGAAACTGGTATTAAGTTAAACATTATTATAGTGATTTTTGTGGTAGAGGGAAAAGTGAGGACCCATATTTAATTTTCTTTTCATTTTACCTACTTATGGCTTTTTAACTGATTACAGAATTACATATTACATTATTGTACACCCTGAAGTTCTCCTATCACCATATCACCCATGAACTATCATTATTCACTTATGTTTAGAACTTACTCACCAAATATTATAAGATGGATCCTCTGATGTCAAAAGTTGTGGGAACTCTTTAACACTAACAGCCTGTATAGCTTGCACTATTTGTGGCTTAATCATCAGCTCATTGCTGGTCATCAAGCTCATCTTGTTTACAGAATTCTAGTTAAAATCTGAGCAGAGACCAAGTCTCTGAGATCCTACCTTCCTGATAAGTTCATAGTTTGTATTCTCCAGACTTCCTTTTTCCTATCTTTATTCAAGCATGCTTCAGTCACTCTGTAAACATCTAAGTAGGCTGGACTCACTGGAATTCTAGCGAGAAGCTGGAGAGAGGTCATCACCTCGGACTGTAGCCTCTTATTTAGCTTCAACAGTTCAAGTGATATCCTTATATCCTCACTATTATAGGGAGGCACAGCAACTTAGTTGGGTCATTGTGTGTGAACAGGAAGTGAATAAATTCCATTGGTTTCAGTTTCTCTTTTCTCACTATCATAAAACATAACATTATTCAATTTACAGATTACTTATGAGGATTAAAGAAGCTAATTTAGAAAGCAAACACTGCAGTATCTGGCATGCATGTTGTCTGTTCTCAATAAACAAGGTATGGACTAGAAGTAGTTATAATAAGGAAATATTATTAATTACAGTACTGATAAAAAGATTCCAGCATGCCAGATAGTGTTCTAAGCATGAGTTCTAAGCTCTCAGTCCTTACAGTTGGTGTTAAACTGCTCTTACTATTGTCTTCAGTACAAGACCGGAAGGAACACCAGTACATATATACATTGAGTAACATGTTCAAGTTTACTTAACCACCACTGTGGTTGTGACTGTAGATGGTACAGCTGAGGTTGTAGATGATAACTGTAATGACGGTGAATGAGACAGACAGGAAAGAGAGACAAGGAAAAACAGGATGCAAGGAAGAAATGAAAGAATGGGGGGAGGGTAATGATTAACGATGTTCATTATCAATTCTATTTTCAAATTCAGGGAATATAAACCTACTTTTGATTATGTGATGAGACTGAAAGAGTTTATTGTAACTTCTAGTTTGGAAAGCAAAATCAAGGGGCAACACATCCATCCAATCTATATGGTTAAAGGTGTGCTTTACAGATACCTGAACGTGCTCACATTGCATGGCTTTAATCAGAAACTATTTGGACAAACAGGAAATGTAACCAAGCAACGACAGGAAACTAAAGAGATCAGATTTAGAGTTTGATAAGAAGCGGAATGAATTTGAATGTTCTTTACTGCTGGAGCTATAATTACAGGTTTTAACTATCTGCTGGAGGTTACAAAGGTAAAGGGAGTGGAACAGTTCACCATGAGTCAAAGAAATTATCATTGAGTGGGGTGTCAGAAAATGTTTATATATGAGATAATCTTTCTTATTAAATTTTATCAGCAATTTAAATTTTATTAGCAATTTATAATTGCTCTAAAGGCATAAGTAAAATAATATTTGTATGTCTTCTGGAAGATTCTTTTTAGACCAGTGATAGCTGTCATTTGTTTTGTAAAACTCTCCCTCTACTTCCATCTTCTCTCTGCACCCCTTCAAAGAAAATCAAACAGAAGCATTACAAGAGATACCTATGTTTGTTAGGACAGCAATTTTCTAATATAAATCTAAAAGTTAAATATATCAATATTACTTTATAAATAAAGATTGGATATATTATGCAAGATACACTATAATATACTATGATATACTATGCAAGAATCTGATTCTGGATCTCAGGGATCTCATTTTTAATAGGTTACCCAGGTAACTTTATTTAGTTCATTAAAGTTGAGAACAAATTAATATGGTACATTTTTAAGAGCAATTTGAAGGTTTTTTTTTATATTATGCAGCTTTTTACCATAATTTTAGATCCCTTCAACTAGATATCTCCCCCATGAACTGATTTTTTTTTACTTAAAAACATTCCCTTTCTAGTATAAGTACTAAATCCTCACTTAATGTCATCAATAGATTATTGAAAACAGTGGTTTTAAGAGAAATGACATCTAATGAAAGCAGGTCCTTGAATAATGTCAATTTGTTGCATGTCAGCAGAATATTTTTTCTCATCTTTCTAACAAATCCATGTTTGAAGATATGCTATATATAGTTGTTATGCTTTGGGAATATAAGTCAGTTTTCTCAACTTTTTAGACCTGAAACCGGAATAAGAAATTTCAAGAGTATTGACACCCCTAGATGTACGGCCATATCAAATTTGACTATCTCCTGAACATCAGCAAAGGTGCACTTCACCTGAAGGCAATAGAAGGGAGCCAGATAAGATTGATGTGAATAGATAATTAAGTTTAATTACCCAACACCTGAATGGAACTGTATTGCCCTTGATTACTAAAACTAGAGAAGACATTTTGCGGAACTTTTTATACAAATAAAGGAAAAAACCTATTTCATAATATTGCATTAAACTATTACCTGATTTATACTCTCTCTTCCCCTTTTTCCTCTCATTGTATGGGGGATTTCTGTACCCTGAGTAAGGACACATATTTTTATTTTTAAGTGAGGTGGGGTGACATCAGCATGATGATGGTTATTAATGACAATAGAAACTGACATAAATAGCAATTAAAGTTGGAGATTGGAGGGACAGGGGTAGGTACAATGGGTTGAAGTTAGAGAGATTTTTATTGCATTTAAGAAAGGTCTGCAAGCTTACAAAAATTGTGAAAATGGTTACATGGCTGTCAAAACAATTAATGAAAGGATGATCTGTGGGGAAGAGCCAAGAAGCTTGTTAGTACCTACTCTCCATGCAGTAACTGAAATAGCATGGTTGGTTAGATAGCCAAGAAGAAAGCTATTTTTCCTTTGTATGCCTGTCTAATAGTATCTGCTTGTTCTATTATTCTTGGGGTATTCAGGCTTTGTTTTGTTTTGTTTAATTCTTTCCCATCTTCCTTAGACTTTCTGAATGTCTGTTGTTCAGAGTGTTAGTTTTATAGACAATGATGAATGCATTGGGGCAGAAGTGGAAAGTGTCTAGTGTATTTTTCTCAACAAGCTGTGTGTTGTGCACCAGTTATGGCATATTTACCTTATTTAACTTATCTGCCATTGGGTATTTAAAAGAACTTGACTATTCTAACAACTGAAAGTAAAGATGTGAAGTAAGTATAATTGTGATTAAGTTTCATATTTCAATGCTGATCTAATTCACCTGACCATAATAAAAATGGGAAAAATGTATATTGGGTAATTTTAAGACTTAAAGCTTTAAAAAAAAAAAAAAAAAAAACCTCCCATTAAAACCCAAATTTATGTATATCTGGTTTAGTACTGGTTAGTGCAAATTTAAACAAAATTTTAAGTTATAAGAGATGCCAAAAATCAGGTTTTTGCATTTATTTGATTCCCTATATAGATAGGTATTCAAAGCCATTTTATTTTTTATGATATATAGAATCAGGCACTGAATTTTCTTTAACATTAATTTTTCTGTAACTTAAATAAATTGGTGTATGGTACATATAAGTTCATCATTATAAATAAACTAAATATAATTTTTTAAATAGTCTAATCTGAACAATTGCTAAATTATATATTTCTGTTGCAAATTACTGAAATACCCTTTTTGGAAGAAAAGTTCAAAGAATTTTCTAATCTTAAAAAATATATTTCAGTAACTATATATTTTTTAAAAATCTAACCTATATCCAACTATGGAATAGCTCATTTTGGAAATGGTTATCTGTTAACGACTAGTTAAAAATCTAAATCAAATAGCCAAATTGTATATTGTGATTATTTTATATATCATGATTGCTTTTCACTTTAAAAGACAAAGTTATTTTAAACCCAGTTTTTACAAAATGCAGCTAGCATAAATGACATATATCATCTTATCCTGAATAGTATAAGAGATATGTGTGTGTTAAGTGATTTTAACACACTCCTGATCTCTGCACTTTTTATTAGGGATCAATTGCTACCATTATCACTAGCTGCTCATGTCAGTATATCCAGACACTTAAATGTCTATTCACACAATTCGGAGTCCTCATTTCCCAGCTAATGTCAGCTCTTACATGATCAAGCCAGTGTCATAGCACTGTCATAACACACACATACCCCTATTCTATTCCCCCAGACTCTATGGGCTATTTCACAGGAGTATATCAAATATAATAATCAAAACCGACCCACTACTATTTTAAACAAAAATTATAAAATATATCACTTTAAAAACTTTTGAAAAAACTTCATAAAAAGGGATGATATAATGAAATCTTATATCTATTACTTTTTTAACAGTTACACAGGTATTACTCCATTTGCTTACTCTAATCTTCCTTTACTAGTTGTTTAATATTGTATATTTTGGTATTCTAAACTATCTCAGATGTTTAAATCTTGTTTTTAATTTGTTTTTATTTTATTGGGTAATGCTGGTTTACAACAATCCTATTTTAGAAGCGTAGGATTGCTCCTTTCAGATGTTACCACAATGCAAGCACTACAAAACCATCTATACCTCGCCACTCCAGACCATTGTTCTCCCTCCCAATGTTCAAATACAGATGAGTGGATCAGAGAGACACAGTATATATGCACAATGGGATACTACTCAGTCATTCAAAATGATAAACTCTTGTCACTGTAGCAACATGGATGGTGCAGAAGGGAATTTATGCCAAGTGAAGTCAGAGGGAGACAAATACCAGATCATGTCTTTTATATGTGGAATACAGAAAAGCCAAAGGGTTAGAGCTAAAACCATGTTTGCTTTTCTTTTTACAAATCCTTTTGTTGAGGTATGATATCACACAACTGGAATCTGACGTCATACTAGTTTAGAAGGGCAGCAGTCGAAGTAGTCTTATCTTATCCCAAGATAAGACCAAAGATCTGACTTCCCACAAATATTTGTTGTTCATTCCTAGTTCTTGTAGATGATATCATCTACGATCTCAGGGTGACTTTGATACTAAGCACTATTGCCAAGAACCTAGCTGACTTTTCATTTTTACTGAACTTCTAGGAGAGCAGTCACAAGTGTTTTGAACCAAGGTCAATTTTCCATGTCAAAGGGGAAAAAGATTTGTTGACCCTTTACTCAAAGTCCATTTCCAAGCACTAATCCCTTTGACACAGAAAAAGCAAATCAATACAAATCTGACCTGAGGAATTTGAACTATCTAAAGGGTATTTGTGTCCCTTCCATTCCTAATCAATGCTCTATCTGTAGAGGAAAGAATAATTAATTTTATAGGGCCCTGAATGTCTTTTATATCCTGATAATCAAAAGGCAAGTTTACAACAAAAATCATTAAATGGCAGTGCAAACACAATAAACACACTGCATTGCATTTTTGCGTTATCTCTTATGTATGAGCATCATTCAAACACATCGTCATTTAAATCTGTTATTTCACCAAATCTGAAGTCTCAACTATAACCCTACCAGAAATGAAAATCTTATTCTTCTTGTTTGGCTTTTAAAACTCAAATTATCATCCAACCTTTGTAATGGGTGCAGGGTTAAATGAGTATACAAAACTCAGAATTTGGGAATTTCTAAGTAGTTACAGTCTGGTTTTAGCAGACTGCAGAAATGCCTCCTTATTACTGTCACAGTCATTCTTTAGACATTGCTCAGGATACAGCAGGAATAGGTCTTGCACATGAAGATCAGGATGTTCCATAGAAGCATATGTCTGCAGATTCAGAATTTTAATAAGTTGCTGTCAATACAACTGAATTCCAAATGTGCTACAGAACCTTCATGGCATTAGGTTTCACAACATATTCCTTCTCCTATTTCCTGTTACTTATCTCTAGGACTGTGGGTTTCAAAGGCGCTACCCAGGGAAAAGTGAAGTCTAGATACAATTATGACCAAACATCACATTTCCAACCCCTTGAGTCACCAACACAACTAAAAGTTCTGCAGGTGTGAGTGCCCCATTCACAGTTCCTCACTCAGGTATCAGCACATGGTTTAGCTGCTGTCATCACCACAAATGGGATTGGTCCAACTGCATCAATCGAATAGTAAGAGCGGGGACAATGGACAATATTTCTTTCTACTGCAAATTTACCTCATTTCATTCTTCCTTCAATATGAGAAGATAGAGTCCTTATTACACACTGCAGAATGTTACTATCAAATTTAGACAGTGATCGCTAATCCAAGCATCAGTATCTCATTATCATCACACAGTTTCAAATTTATATTTCCTAACCATATTGTACTTTGTCAAATTCAGTGAAGATTCTAAAAGACTAGCCCACCCACCGCTACAGTTTCTCTGTAAGACTGACTCAGGGTGGTAGGAGGGTCAACTACAACAGTCTAACTCGGAAGATCTAAATGAAAGACTTTGACAGGAGATTTCACCTAGAAGGACCTGTTTTGATAAAATTTCCCTAACTACCATCCTTTGAACACTTGATGATTCCATTGTGAGCTATGCTAGCTCTATTTCAGCAAGATATCTAGATAATTATCTTTTATATGAACATATTGTTATGGGAGACAAAAAGGAAATGATAATCACACAAAAGTGTCAATTTCATTTTACTAGGTATCCATGCACATAAATGATATAAAAGAATATTCTTACTCACAAGATATAAATCTTAATAGATTTATATTTATTTATCCTATTGGATATTTTTTCAATGTCACCATTTTAATTTTTCTTTTCTTCCTCAGCTTCCCTAGTCTAGTTATAAGCATTCTTTATTCCTTTCTTTGAATTTAACTATACTTAGTGCAAATTAAAGCAAATATAATCAATTAGCAACATAAATGTTCTCTTTATTACTGAAACTGATCTATTTGAGAACAATTCACTTACTATACTTTACATTTTTATAACATCTAGCACATTGTATAGGTTTCAAATTTTTGTGTAAATTAAATTTTAAATATTTGCCACTATATTTTCAGTAGTATTGTGACATAATTTGTTGCTTCTTCCTCTGGTCACCACTTATTCTATTTTTTTTGTTGTTGTTGTTTGTTTAATATGAACTAGTTGGTAGCTATGCTAATATATTTTGACTTTGTTCTATACTCCGCTAGAATTTAAACAGTTATCTCATACTTACTGTGTATCTCCAAATTTTACGGACTTTTCCCCATTGTAAACTACATGGATTACTCATTCTCATTTTAAATATTAAGAATATGAGACTCAGATATATCATCACATTCTAAAGGCCACACAATTTGTTAACAAATGCAAAACCTAATCTTTCAGTTTTTATCATATCTCCCACAATAATTAATGTCATGTTTTAATTATAATTCATGCTGTATAAGTGTGTCAGCTGATTACTAAAATGATTCCTGTTTTTAAATTATTAAAATTATTTGTCAGGTTTGTTATATTGCCCTAGTTATTTGTGCTGTTATGTAATAAAGGCTAATTAATGTCCTGACTTCAGAGAAAAAAAATTACTAAGGATGAATTTAGCTGGAAAGAACATCACATTTTAAGCTTAAATCCCAACTAGTTATTAGAATAATGTTGCTCTACATCGTATTTTAAAGCATCTTTTATTTTCCCTTCAAATAAATTGTGAAATTTAGTGCTAATGATGAAAATGATAACTCACTTTATTTGCTACTTTTTATAAACTTTTATTAATATGCTTACTTAAAATACCTACATTCCATTTATTTTAACTTAAAACAGACAGATTCCCTAATATGTTCTACCATATGCATCACATTTATTACATTGACCCCTTGTATACTTTAATGAAACCAGAAAGTACTTTTTAGACTAGTACTTTTCACAGTAAGTCAGGCCTAAACATTTTTTAGCATGGATGGACTCTCAAATGCCAAGTCAGGTAATGATGAAGTAAAGGGAAAAAAAAGAAATTTCATAGAATAGTTTTTATTTTTCCACTCTGGAATACAGGATTCATTTGAGTGTTTTAGCCCTAAGTGAGCATGTTTTGTTTTCCTTTCATTTTTTTTTTGAGTGTAGCATAGTTTAGTGTGCTATTTGATATTATTTTAAAATGATCTGATTTCTGATATGAAGGGTAAATTCAAATAGCTTGCAAATATATTCCTTTATATTATATGCAATTTTCCATTGATGAATAATTAAGTCAGTTTAAGTAAAATTCATTACATAAATAATGCACCTACTTTTAAAAACACACGCTTATTGCCTGTTTTAATAAAATAAAAAACACTGGAAGTGCCAGAATCAGGGAATATACAATTCAATATACATTAAAAAGCAATCACAATTCAAGGAAATGAAACAAAGATTATATAATTCATACAGTTTCATATTTAACCTGGTAATACCATTATTTTGGTTATCAATACCATTGTACTTGATTAAGGAAGTGCTAGTAAACATTTTTGTCAACTATTTTGTTACACAGTTGCATTTATCTATCATGGGTACTGAACTGATAATGATGCTATTACCTTACCATGAGTTCTTAAGTACTAGGACAGCTCTATATTTAACCATAATTATGGTAGATTGCTTGGTTTTGGTCCATTCTCTATCCAAGGTTGGGAGCTACCCTTATTTATGAATATATTACATACTTGACAAATTTCCTGTCTGTAATATAAATAGTAAATGCCTAACAAATAAATATTATGAAAAGGGAATAGAAGAAAAGCAATAGAAGAAATATAAATATGAAGGGGGGTTAGACGGTGGGAATATATATATATATATATATATATATATATAAAACATCTATCTATATGTAACATCTTTAAAATATATCTCATATATTACATGTGTAAATATGTTATATATGTATATAATATTAAATATATGTAGCAATTCATGTATGTATGCATGTACAACACAATACTCTATATAATATATAGTTTATAATATATATAGATATATTATATACGGTATCTGTATTAATATATCTATATAATAAATCTAATTTTAGAAGACACCCAATTATTTAGTTTACCAACAAATACACTGGATTCTACTATATATATTTATTTTTATGGTAAGTTTTTTTATGATTTCTTTTGAAGTTCCTTTTTCTAAACTCATACAGTTCTGTACCTAAGTAACAGAATCAATAAGCTATTATTTTTTGTGTGTTATCATCTCTCTCTGCAATAAAGTTTTCAATGAGAATAACCAGACATAAGTGCAAATAGTAGGAATAAGGAATACCACTTAAGCCTTAAGTGATAAACAAATACATTTTATAGTCTATAGTATATTATACATAGTACATTAAGCACATAATATATAGTATAGTATTTGTTATATATTTATGTTTATAGCACTAAGCACAAGCTATAAATTTAAATTTCTCTACTCAAAGACAACCAACTTCGCAAAAATAAAATGAGAAAATGGACATTTCTATAAAGGATTTTTTTAAAAATTCAGAAGAATGATGAAAAATGTTGGTCTAAAATTGCCAGAAGAAATCAAAAGGGTAATGTTTGAAAAACTCAATTTTGTCTAATAGAAAAAAATTACTTTTTCTAGTACTACAAATTAAATAACCTCTATACCCACTACCATCTAGCCATTTTCTATGATTTTTCCCAAAAGAATAGTTTCAGAAATTCTTATCAAATAGAATTGACATAGATGATGATTTTTATGGTACCTATATTTTTGGGGAAATTTTTGCCCGCAAAGATATTCGAAAGTTATGCACTCAATCCTGAGGGATTGAATAGCAGTAGTACACGTTTTTTAATTAAATGTGAAGTAGGAACTATTTGCATGTGTGTGACTTGTGTGTGTTACTTCCTTTTAAAGGAACTTTTCAAGATTAAAATTAATGAAAGCATTATCAGTCAATGATAATTAAGGTAGCTTAACCAATCTAGCAATCTTGTTCAATAAACATGAATGGCTAAAGAATAATGTTATTTACATAGTTGAAAAATTTGTGGAAATTGTTGGCTATACACAGAGATGGAGAGGCAAACTCAAATCCATTACACTGCAGTAATGAAAAACTAAGACAGTTACTCAGAAGATGTGTACCACAAAGGAAGCATGAGTGAAGATACTGAGAGGAGGGCAAAATTAAATTTTTAGGGGTGTTGGAATATATGCAGCTTTCTCACAATCTACTTTGACTTCTTTTAGTGAGTTACATAATATATTTATGTTAAGATCATGCCTTTTTCTACAGCTTAGATTAATAAAATGGAAACAGGCAGTGCTGCTGGAAGAAATTTAACATAACTTACAAACTGTTGACTTACAAACAAATGAAAAACTACTTCTCAAACAATATTTCCTTCTTTCTCTTTTGTCTGTTAGGTTCACAGCCAAATCATCTGACCAAAAAACTTTCCAAATTTTGTTTCCTGGAATAAACTAATTCAGTTGTGTATGTGTGTATGTATGTACGTATGTATGTATGTATGTATGTATGTATGTATGTATATAGTGGCTACTATGTTCCACTGTACATCAAGGAAATAAAAGTTTCGTTGTTAAAAAAAAGAACATGCTTTTTTTCATCATGTAACTTCCAGTGAGCATCCTTTTATTCATTTATATGTATCCACATCTCCTCCTTTAGTGATTTATTATCTCCATATGCTAAACATTTCAGATCTGGTTTCCTGTCCACCTCACCTCAGAATTAAAGCACATGCTATGAAAGTTGGTTCGTCTTGCTCAGAGGAATCAAAGACAACTGAAATTCTTTTCAAAGATATGACAGTGCCCTGAAGACAAAAGTCTCTAAATAACTAATCTCCTGGGTATTATCCTTCCTTAGACTCATACTCATTTTTCCCTTTTATAGTCTATGTAAAGTTCAGAATCATCAGATCACTTCATTCATTTTCATTGATTCTGCAGGTTCATTTTTGTTGCTTACAAATAAAAAGTCATGGTTGATATAAATATCACCAGTCAGCACCGTACCTGATAGATGAGCTAGATTCTCTAAATATTTGCTGGATGGAAGGATGGATGAAAGAGCAAATGACTTTTCTCTTGTCAGCAAACATACTGTTCTGAAATGGATGGAGATTACTAACAAGCTCACATCCTGAAAATTCAAACTCCCTAGCACATCCACAGGCAAGAGAATTTCTGCTAGACAAAAGTAGTACATCTCTGTCTGATGAACCTGAATCGAATAAAACAACATTAAACAATCACAAGTTAAATGCTTCAATTAGGATGCAAGAAATCCTTTACACAAATGAATTCACCCTAAAAGAAGTGCATACAACAGTTTCTCTATCAAGCTCATGGAAAACATGGGCAAGTCTGCACCAAGCATTTTTCAGTTACTTTTATGAACTGAGTTAGAAGTCTGGGACATAAGGAAACATGATCTTACTTCAGCATCACCTCTTTTTCAATGAACCGTCTTCTAATTTTCAGTGAAGTCACATCATATCATACCTGGGAGTAGAACTGTAGTATAAAAATATGCTGTGTATTTTTTAGATTCTTTAAGGGGCTTGCTCTCCCACAAATTACTCTCCATTGCACATTAACAGTGTCACCTCACCGAAATGAAATAAATATCACTTTATTATCAGTGAAAGTGTATTTCAATATGTTCAACAGTCATATAAAATATCTGAAGTATTTTTATTCCAGACCTTTTGGGGAAAAAGATTTAGAACTTGTAGTGTATTATGTATCAAGTAATGATACCATTTTGATATTATAGCAATGTATCTGTGAATAATGTAAGCATTCACTGTTCAGTGAGTAGTGTTACAGAAAATGTAAATACAAGCTTATGTAAATGCAGCGATTAGCATACTGTAGTATGCATTGGGGGAAAAATAAACACATAAAGAAGTAAATTTACATTGATTGACTCAGAGGTGCCTCTTGTAATGTGATAACAATTCAAAACATTTCCCCTATAATTCAGGTACTCAGAATGTGGTTAGGTGCAATCCAATTAATGTAATGTACAAGGCATTTTAGATACATTTCAAAGTGGCAGCATGCATTATTGAATTGCCACTAAAACAATCAGTCTTAAATTTGTATAATTTTGTTCAGTAGTTTTTGAATAGACTTAGCATTATTGAATCCTTAGTCATTCAATTTTTATTCTCAACCTCCTGAAAGGGAAATTTTTTAAAAGTTAAAAAAAAATAAAAGCTACTCTTAGAATTCATACATTTGTGCATTACTGAAATTTTTGTGCTCCAGTGCAAGTGAAGTAACCCAGGAGGTTATAAGCAAACATTGCCTCTGCTGAGTTAAATATGAGCCAAAGATTAGCCTCTGCCAACATAAGAGACAAAGAAACATGTTACAGGTGATTTGCATGCACTCATTCAATCTGCAAATTTAGATGCTGGAAATGAGACGAGTGTATATCGACAAGACTCGATTGTATGTTTTATCTGGAATAGGCAAAGCCATAGCAATGTGTCCTACCTTTGATTAGGGAACAATATTTCTAAAGCTGTTGTGACAATTCTCTCCTGTCCTACACTCCTTTCTTCTTTCTTTTGTCTGTTCTTTCTTTTTTAGCTCTTCCAATTCCTTTCTCTCTTCCATTAATATTTATATTAGAGGATAAAATATGCTATACTGGGATATTTATTTTAAAACTAAGTGCTTTTATTTTTGTTTTATTTGTCTTTCTTTTTCTTGATTTCATTATAGGTACCAGCTATTGTCTGGATTTTTCTTTGGACTCCGAGCCTTGACTTAGACCAATGGTGCTACCATAATGAATTTTGTTAACTGACACAGGAAGAGAAAGAGAAGGGGCAGAGCATCTGCTCTTAAATGCTAGGAAACCTCAAACATTTACCATTGCCAATATGATACTGACCACTGTCCATTATACTAAATGTTTTTATTCCTTGTTTAATATAACTCTAACACTGATCACAGATTAGCTTTTTAAAATGTTTTATCATTATTAATTGCAGGTATATTGATTGCTTTGTGATTTGAGAATGTGGTATATATTATATTTTGTTTTGTGTCCTTGTGCAAGCAAATTGTATATCACCTACATACTTAAAATCTACATACATTTTCTAATTAGAGATAACTGGTTCCATTTAAGTCTTTTAAGGTTAATTTGACTATTATTTTGCTTCCATTTTAGTACTAGAAATGTGAGATGTCACTTCTCACTCAGTGAAATTATGTAACTTCTAATCTAACTGAAGATATGCTTATTATCCATGCTTACTCTAAGTACTCAGTGTTTTCAGTACACTAGGGCAAATCTGTAATATTAAAGGTGAAATGTACTCCTCTTAAAATAACTTGATACCACCATATTTTCCCTAAAATTTACAAATGAGGAAATACAAAAGAAAGCAAAAGTGCTTCCCAAATATGAATGTAGGTCTATTTGGTTCAAATTGCTGCACTAATAATATAGGAATTAATAAATATGACAAGATGATATTTATTCAATTTCCTTACAATTTCAAACTTAGAAGGAAATTAATATTGATTTTCTTTAATAACTTTTTAACATGTATCTCAATTTGAGTATGTATGTTTCCCTTAGCCAATTTAATTTCAACATTCATTTCTTTTTAATTCAGTAATAAACATGATTGGATTTACTATGCTATATGAATTGTCATAAAACATGCAATCTAGTCAAATTAATGTGACAAGGATGCAAAAGAGACTACCAAATAAAATCAAAATATGCCATAATATTTCATCATGTTCTAAATATTACATGTTCCAAATATATTAGTGCTAGGACAAAATGTCTCAATATCACTGTCATATACCATATTTTGCTGTATTTCCTCATTAAATCTAGGACAGCTAAAACTATGTAATCAAAAGCATTTTAATTATGGAAAAGTAGAGGTTATTAATAAATTTAAATGATATGTGCTTTTTGGCAAATTTAGAGTGTTAATAGAAGAAATTTTCAGGAATTTAAGAGGTCCTAATTTATGACTAGTCAACATCATTTAGACAGTCTTTCCTTGTATGGTACACATATATCAAATTCTCAATGTTTACACCTATGTCACAAAATTAGGGTATTTGCTTTGAAGATTGATGTATCCCGTGCACTTTATTCAAAATAATTTCATCAAAATGATTTTTCTCCTGATTTCTATACCTAAAAAAATGTGCTTTGAAATTATTGTCTAAAATATATAGAATTACTTTCATTATATACACGTATAGTTGAAGAATTATATTGTGTCGAATAATACCTACTTTCAACATACTGTCATAAGACAATTTTTAAAATATAAAATGAATTTACACAACATAAATTTTCTAATTTATGTATCATTTTCCTACATGGAGTACTGTTTAGCTCCAGATTTTTGACAGACAACTCTAGGAAATTGAGTATAATTAGTTAGAAAAATAAAGATCTATTTGCCTGCAATTTATTAGCTTTCTCCTTACAGTATCAAGCACCTTGACACAATGAGATCTTTTTGGCTTCTTTGTGTGCTATTCCTTTATTTCTATACTTTTACTTCCAGGATCACTTGTGGAAACAGTATCTCTTAAATTTTTTCTTCTCATCTCCTATATGACCCTGCTTTTCACATGCATGTTAATACTACATCTACATATTAACTTTAGGAAAATATAGGAATTCTATGACCCATCTTTGTAACTCTTGTATAAATATAAAATACTTTCAAGATAAACAGGATAACAGTATCTATAAGGTAGTGATGTCAGGAAAATGGTGATGGTAGCACATAGATAGTATCTGCTCAAAGAAACATCAAAAGTTGTCAGAATCATCTTTGTCAAAACCTAGGAAAACAATAAAGGTTGACAGAAATCAAGTGAAAGCTGAAAAGGGAGAATCTTCAGAGTGGGAAAATCTTTGTATTAGTTTTCCTTGCCTTTGCCTCAACTCCTCTAAACCACGTGATGGTAGTACTGAAAATGGCACTCAGATTCTCATTGTGGGGCCCTGAATGCTGATTTTCAAGAGAGTAGGGCAGAATTTGTTCCTATATTATACTGCATATCTCTTCTATTTTCTCTGGGGGCTACCTTAACTATGGCTCTTGCTTCTGTTTCACTTAACTTGGCACTCATGGAGCAAAAGAATGGCCATTTTTGGAAGGATGAACTGAACTAATAACTCACAGAAAGATGCCTGGGGTAGAATATTATGAACCAGATATTCAATAGACTGCACAGTGCCAATGAGAAAAATAAAAAAAAAAAAAAAAACAGGAAATTTGTTAGAATATAGGTACCCTGGATACTTAATGGGATATATATAAAGGCATCTCTGAGAAATCAAACTTTCACTTTTGACTAATGTCTAGGACTAGAAAAAAGGCTAATTAACTGTGGGTGGAGTAATCTAGCAAGCAACCACACTGAAAACAATGGGGGAGGTGGTTTCTGTTGGTGGTTAGTTGGTTAGATCCTTACATTAAACAACATAGCAATCAAAATAGTAGCTGAGCAATAACTAAAGAAGAGAGAATTCAGAGAATACACCTGACAGTATAATCTTTGCAAAGAATGGCTTAGAAAAATTATTAAACATATTATCAACCAAAGGCTTTATCAGTAAAAGTAATGAGCGCTGACTTTTAAGACAAAGATAACTGACAAACCATTAGCTGTACTAAGGAAAAATAGAGGATGCAAACAAAATCAGAAAAGAAACATTACAACAGAAATACCTCAAAAATAGAACCATCAAGACTATTATGAAAAATTATATGCCAGAAAAAGCTGGATAAACTGAAAAAGGATAATTCCTGGAAATATACAAACATTCAAAATTGAACAGGAAGAAATAGAATGAGTAGATCAATAACATAATTAAAGTCAGTAATTAAAGAAAAAATTCTAAGCTTTCCACCAAATCCTCCAATAGGTGGTTTCATAGATAAATTGTACCAAATGTTAAAAGAACATTTAATATTGATCTTCTAAATTCTTTCCTTAAAAAAAAAAAGAATTAGAGGAAATACTTCTAAATTTATTTAATGAAAACAGCATTTCCTATATCAAGACCACACAAAGATACTAGAAGAGAAGAAAATTATCTACACTATGATTAAGTGGGTCTTATCCCTGGGATTTAAGGATGGTGTAGAATCCACAGATCAATGAAAGTGATATATGACATTAGCAAAATGATAGTAAAACAAGTTCCTCTCATTAGCTGAAGAAAATCCATTTGACAAAGTTCAACATTCATTTATAATGAAAACTCTAAATAAAATAGATGAAACAAAACCCTAAACAAAATAGATGAAAACTCTAAACAAAACTCTAAAAACACCTTTGAATGAAGTTATTTCAGCACAATAAAGGTCATGTATGAAAAACCCACAGTTAACATCAGAATCAATGGGGAGAAAACGAAAACTTTCCCTCTAAGACCAGATGACAGTCATGACTTCTTTATAATACAGTGCTGGAAGTTTGAAGACGAGAAGATAGAAAAAAGAACTAAAAAGCAGCCAAATCAGAAAGATGCCATGATCATATACATATAAAATGTACAGACCCAGCTGGTCTGGGAATCAGGCAGGGACTTGGTCCTGCCCATCAGCAGGCAGCTGCTGTCACAGTCATCTACCAGCTGGGGGAACCATGCCACCATGTAGGCTCCCATCCCAGTGTGGGCAAGTTCTGCATGTTCACGGGTATAGAAAGGGGGATCAGAACACCCTTCTGTTTCACTCTCACTCCAGTTAGTCAGTCCTCAAGATAAAAAAGAAGAGCACAAATGACCAAAGAGGAGATACAGATGGCTAATAGGCATGTGTGGAATGCTCCACATCACTAATCATCAGGGAAATGCAAATTAAAACCATGCTGAGATACCATCTTATACCAGTAAGAATGACCCATGTAAATAAAATGGACAGCAAGTGTTGGCACGGATGTGGAGAGAAAGGAACTCTCTTACACTACTGTTGGGAGTGCAAACTGGTCCGGCCACTATGGAAGACTGTGGAGGACTCTCAAACAATTAAAAGTGAAATTACCATTCAACCCAGCAATCCCACTACCCGGAATCTACCCAGCCGACATGAGAACACTAAAAAACAAAATGAAACAAACAAACAAACAAAAAAAAAACGGATAGCTGTACACTTTATTGCAGCTCTGTTTACAATTATTGCAGCTCTGTTTACAATTGCCAAGATTTGGAAACAAACCAAATGCCCCAAAACCAACAAATGACTGAAAAATATGTGGTACATATACATGATGGAATACTATGCATCAATCAAGGAAGACAAAGATATGTCATTTGCAGCAATATGGATGGAACTAGAAGGACTCCTATTAGCGAAATAAACCAAAAAGAAGAAGAGAAATACAGGATGGTCTCACTTATATGATGGATATAGGGCAAAACAACCAATGGGACTGAACAATGGAGCGAGAGAGAAAGAGGGGGAAGAAGGTGGAGGAGGTGAAGAGTACAAAAGATTAGGATGGTTAACAGTTATTAGGGAAGTGGGAAAGCCCTGGGGTACACAATAATGTAATATAACTATAAATACACATATTTTTTTAAAAAGCACAAATCATACGAACACCAACATAGAATGGGTGAGGGACCAGAAAAAATCCTGCTCGTACATCTGGGCAGGATTCAAGAGAAGGAACATCAAGAGAGCCATAGCACAGAGGACTGGAAAAACAACTATGGTGATGACCCCATCACACAATCACACCTACAGCCTCAGCAGGAGTGGATGAGCCAAAATCCCATCTCTGATACACCATCTAAGAGAGCAAGGTGCCCCTCACCATTCCATGGGAGAGGAAGGCCTTAGAGTCAGGCAAGAAAGTTTTTTACTGATACTGGCTGAGGACAAGGCCCCCCCTTAGCTAGAGGCCAGAACTATAAGGTAAAGAAGCAGCAAATTGGCACAGAAAAGGAAACAAAATAAAACAAAGGTAGCAAAATAAAAAGGCAACCAATGGAGGAAGAAATTGTGCACAAGCCAGGTTTGACAAGGAGTTAGTTAATATTCAAAATATATTAGGAATGCATACGTCTCAATGGCAAGAACAAAATCCAAGTGAGTGAAAAATGGACAAAGGAACTGAATGGTTATTTTTCCAAAGAAAATACCCAAACGGTTAATAGGTACATGAAAAGGTTCTCAGTGTAACTATTCAATAGGAAGTTTCAAACCAACAATACAAGATCATCTCACACCTGTTAGTGTAATTATCATTTAGCGGGGATAACAAGTGTTGACATGATGGGAAGAAAAGTCTCTTGTCGGGTGGTGTTGATGAGAAAGTAAGTGGTGTAACCAAAATGGGTGCTTCGTGGAAAAAAAATGGAACTTCCATATCTAACATTTCCTTTTTTCTGCATGTATCCATAGAAAAAGGAAAAAAAATAAAGAGTACCTTGAAGAGATAGCTGCACTCCCATGTTTTTGGTGGCACTATTTATAATAGCAATTATATGGAAAGAACTTTAGTCTCCAGCAACTGATGAGTGTATAAAGAAGTTGTGGCATAATACTCAGCTGTGAGAATGCTCCTCAATTACTAGAGAAAAGTAAATTTTCCTATT
This sequence comes from Uropsilus gracilis, assembly GCA_004024945.1. Taxonomy (NCBI): domain Eukaryota; kingdom Metazoa; phylum Chordata; class Mammalia; order Eulipotyphla; family Talpidae; genus Uropsilus; species Uropsilus gracilis. The sequence continues at coordinate 53,182 of PVHY01001017.1, read as the reverse complement.
TGAGATAACGTTTTTGTACTTGTGAGCATTATGTCAGGTAAAATAAGGCAGATGGAGACAAGCACTGCATATTACACTTATAAGTGGCATCTTAAAAAAAAAATCGAACTTGCTAGAACAAAAGGTTAGAAAACCTGTTGCCAGAGACTGGAGTTAACATATGGGAACAAGTTGATAGAAGAAAACAAATGTAGATACATGGGGTAAGCAAAAATTGAGTATCAAATGTGAAACATGGTAATTAAGGTTGATAACACTGTACTACCTAATTGAAATGGGCTCAGAGTAGAACTTAAATGAGGGTTATTTCATATGGTGAAGTTCACATGTGTTGACTAGGTAAATGAGGGAGTCTGATAGCCATATTATTATATCTCTCAATATAGTACAAACCCTAACGCCCATAGAAGTTTTTTGAAAATAACTAAAATTTCAATAAACTTTCTTAATTCAAAACAACAGAAACCAAAACTTATTGATTTATACCAGCTTTAAGGAATTTCCTAAAGGATACTAGTGGTTTCTGAAATTGTCATAAAAGCCAGAGCTGTAAGAAGTTTCCATACTTAATAGCACAGACCCAATCATACATGTTAATCACTGAATATGAAACTTCATCAATTCTGCTGGTTACTGGAAATCATCACAAACCACTCTGCTGTCTAGCTTTCCTAGCATCTGCCTTAACACCAGTCAAATGAAGTTAAATGATTAAACCTAGTTTCGAGCTCATGTGCTCATTGCCATAAAACAGCAAAACTGAGGACCTATATTTGTCACCTTCACCTGCGGAAGGTGAGGTCTCCTTCCCCTGGAGTCTAACATTTTACAAACAAAGTAGAATTGAGTTGCCAAATGGTCAAAAAAAAAACTAAATTCCAACGATGATCTTTATGTCACAAAGGGAAGAAATAATAGTAAATGTTATATCCAATAAAAATTACTTATATGCCATAATGTCAAATAAAATTTAGACACTTTATCATTTCTCATTATCAGTGTAAGTGGCCTCACAAACACAGGAAAGCTCAAAGAACTAATCCAAAGTTTCAAATTTTGTATGTAATGGAGGTGGCTTTTTTTCCAAATCATCGTTCAGTCCATTACGATGTTGGTTTCCCGAAATGGTAGAAAGAACCCTTAGGAAAAGAATCTAGTCTTTGAAATATTCCTTTCATCTTCCAAAAGGCAGAAATCCAATTCTCTCAAAACAACAACAACAAAACAAAACAAAAACAAAAACAAAACAAAACAAAAAAAACACTAAGTTGAAGGGAAAGTATGGCTCTGAAGATGTGGGCTTTCACCTTTGTTTAGAAGACAATTTTGGTCAAATACCTAAGGGATTTTTTTTTTCCAAAGAAGTATGCTGTGGTTGAAGTGAAAGGAGAAAAGAAGTTCATTGGAAAAACTTGAACTTAAAACTACTTCTGTCCTTACCATTTTACCATCATGCTGACCTTTTATGTTTATACATAGTGGGACATGGTCTCTGTTGTTCTGGAGAAAAGACTTGAAAATGCCCATTCTTCCTTTTTTCCTAAGTCAATTCTCTTTATTTGTCTGTGAAGAAAATTCCCATTCCCTAATAAAAATAGACAAAAATATAAAGCCACTGTGCAGTTTTTTCCTCTATCCATGTATGCCACTGCATCTCCAAAAAATAAGAATAAAGGCATTTATTCTTATTGGTGGAGATGAAATAAGTATTTCATTTTTGGTCAAAAATTTTAAAGTCATTGTATATCCCTGTCTTTCTTTTACTTTCAATTTTCTGTTCATCATAAACATTGTCACATCCCCCTTCAAAATATATTATGACGACTTATTCTTGCCCTAACAGGTTGAAATGATCACCATCTCCTGACTATTTTAAAGGTTCCCGAATGTCCCCGTTTCTGTCTTTCTCTCTATAGTGCATGCTGGACATAGCTGCCAAAGTAATTCTGCTAAACTGTGAAAGTATTGTGCTAGTTCTCTGCTCAAAACCTTTTCAGTGTCTTTTCATGCACTCAGAATAAAAGACAAAATCCTTCCTCTGACTTACAAAAGCCTTATTGCTTCAGATGCCCTGTTATCTATGACCTTTTCTTCTCCTGGAGTTATTCTTCTAGTTCCAACCAAGTTGGCCACCGTGTTGCATGCAACCCAGCCCACTCCCAGTTTAAGGTGTTGGCATTTGCGCTTTCCTCTTTTCAGAATGCATGTTCCGTTATCTTCTTACCTGGTTCCCTCATTCCACTCAGTGACTCAGTCTAAAGTCAACTTGTCAAGAAGGGCTGTTCTTACAATTTTTTTTAACATTTCTATTCTTACTTAGTAGAATTTCCAGATTTAGAAAATCGAGATGAGGCGTATAATGAATGTTTAATTTCAGGTGAATGATGAATAAAATGTTTAAATATAAGTATGTCCCAACATTGCATAGGAAATAGTGTGCAGGACATACTTATGTTATCAGAAACTTGAATTTAGTTGTCATCTGGTATTTATCTGGTTTCTGTTCAAACTTAATACTATCCTTTCCTGATTTCTATTTTCCTCTTAGTCCTTATCTTTATCTAACATGCATTTTCCATATTTCTATGTTTTATCATTGGTCTCTCCTTTTGAAAAGAAGCTCTTTCAAAATAGAATTTAACTGATTCTTTACTGCAGTTGCCCCAGTTCCTAGCACAAGTCCTGCTAGTATCAACTTGACAAATAATTATTTAATGAATGTTCAAATGATTACATGAACATAGGTGATCACTCTGTGAACATACATGAACATAGGTAATCACTCATTACATGAACATAGGTGATCACTCATTACCACATTTCATTCCTGCCACTGCCTTTTGTGAAAACAAAAAAAAAAGGTATTACATATCCATTTTTTTAGACTTAGAATTCAATCAATCAGTGGGGGAGACACTGATGTCCGCATCAAAAGATTTCTAACATTAATACCAAATAATAAATTACTAGTTTCAATTAATTAACTGGGGGGGAGGGTAGTGAACAGTTGTGCTACAGGCCCATTTTCTGAATTTAGTGCCTCTTCACCATCTTCAGGAGACCTTGGTTTGGGAGCCCAATGAAGGATCATGTTCCCCAAAGGGAGATTTGATGATCAACCAAGTCTACCTTTTATAGGTCTCTTTGTGACACAGTGAGAGACAATTAACTTTTATTCTTTTTAATTAATTTTTAAGAAGTGCTTTCATTTCTCTGTAAGACAGCTGGATGATGTCTTATCCTTATCCTTTCCTCTCTTTTGAGATCTTATGAAATTATTTGCTTAAGATCCTTAAATAGTTGCTAGTTTGGCAAGATTTGAACTCAACCCCAATGCCAGTCTGTGGACTATCTCAGACAAATTCTGACAGCTCAGAAATGAATTTGGTGCTATGATTCTCCTTAGAGGCTTCTAAGAAAAGGAGCACTTGTGAATGTTTGATGAATCCTTATTACTGTGACTTCCCTTTTGCCCCAACGTGTTATACAGTCATACAGTCAACAGAATGTATAAGTGCACAGAAATGATCCCTGTATTGTGAAAATTGCAGCAGAAGACAAGCAATTATGTGGAGGAGTACATTAGGTAATACTGTTTTGTTTAGTTTCACAGCCTCGGCTTTATACTAAGTGTTGAACTCAATTTCCATACTGCTCAGAAGACATTGATCATTACTAGCCTAAGTAAATATTCATTTTGATTGTCTCAGCATGCAGTCCCAGTGGTCATATTTTAACTCCTTATGTAGGCAAAAGAAAAACTTTGATAGACATTTTGGATTTTCTCTGCTACTGCAAAATGTATCCAAGCAGATATAAAATAGCAAGAGAGAAAGTGTTTAAACACTAAATTGTGTTATAGGAGAAATGTACTGTGATAACCACGTGCTTATAGAAGTACAATTGTTATACCTTTATTAGGGGTTGGTAAACTATTGTGAGACATTTCGAAGTTTTTAGCTGATAAACACTACAGATGAACCTTTAGCTCAGAAACCTGATGTGCTTAGTACAGTGATGATCCAAACATGAATTAGGCACTGTTTATTCTCATGTCTCTCTCACTGTTTTTGTGGTTATCAGTCCCTCTCTTGCACACTCCCCCTTTCTTGCTCTCACTCAACAGATGAAGAGAAAGCCACAGAGAGTAAGAAATAAAACCCCTTAATGATGTCATTTATTTTTTAACTTTTGAAGACCCTCTGTGCCATTTCCCATAGTGGATATACCATTTTAAGTTCCAGTCATAATAGCCAAGATACAAAAAACAGACAAAATGTTCTTTAGCAGATGAGTTAATAATATGTGGTATATGAATACAACTGACTATGACTCAACCTAAAAAATAAAAACAAAATCCTGTCATATGCAACAACATAGGTGAACTTTGAGGGTATTCGGCTAAGTGAAATAAAACAGTCACAGAAGGATGAGTACTGCATGATTCCACTTATATAAAATACCTAAAATAGCTAAAATAGTCTGACTCACAGTAACAGGAAGTTTTTCATGGGTATGAAGTTCCATTACTACACGATGCATTAAGTTCTATTCTGTATAACATTATGCCTACAGGTAGAAATACTGCACAGCATACTTTTAGAAAGGCAAAATGTTACACCTCCTATTAGATATTTACATCACAATAAAAATACTCTTTAGCAGCTGTGTCAACCTAATTCCCTGAACCACTCATATACACAAACTCAGTTTTCCAGGTTCACCAGAACACCAGATCTGGTCACATCTGGCTACTGTCTCCTGTCCACAGTCCCTATTTTGGGAACACCTGATCTTTAGCAGTACCTACCTTAAATGAGCTCTACAATGTGCTCCTATCAACTTTGGTCATGAATAACTTTTCTAATTGCTTGTACTATGACATACTGGAGTTTCCAAGTGCATTCTGACTTCAAGGCAGCCATAAACTAATTTTAACCCTTTCGCTTAGCATCTAATCTAAGTTTACTCATCTGCTAAATTTAAGAGGTAGATTCTCAATCACAAATTCTCCCACAGACTACTTCACAGTGGTTTCTGAACTCAGGTTTGCTGTAGCATTTCAAAACAATTTTTGCAAGAGAAAACAGAAAAAAATAGAATAAAAATGGCATATATGTCAGCCACTCAACATACAGACATCTGAATTTAAATAGTGCGCATTAACATTTAGTATATTCATTTTACAGATGGGAAAGATCAGGATCAGGATTTAGATAAATAAACAAAGTTGCTCTTTTCACACATTAATACATAGTATAAAATGGGAAGTAGCCAGGCTGATTCAGGATACTATGCATACTACATGCATAGCTTTTCATCTTTAAGCTTAATTATGCATATTACATGCATAGCTTTTCATCTTTAAGCTTAATTATTTTCTAAGTATTGCATTAATTTATATAAAAAAAACAGACACCGTACAATCCTCTTTAAGCTCTGAGAATTTTACAGGTAATTGTGGTGATCATTTTATAATGTATACACACATCAATCATCATGGTGTATGCATGAAACTAATAGGTGTCAATTACATCTCATTTAAAAAAAAAGACCCAACACAGTGACTTGCTCAAAGTCAGGTTTCTAATAACCACTAGTAGAACCACACTTCGAATTTTGTCCTATTTTAGTGCAAAACAAGACTTTCTGTACATGTGGAAAACATACATGGCCCAAACATGCCATGGTATAATAGAAACAAGGATGTGTTAAGGTACTAACTCTTAAAGAGTTCACAAACCAGTAAGTCTAAAGTCTGTATACAACCAGATTTACTGTGAATAGGGTTTGTGTGTATATGTGCACATTTATATTTAGCATAGTAATTCTCTTCTTTCATATGGGAGGTTAATGCCTTAAATTGATTCACATTGAAAGCACAATAAATTATTACCTCTGCTTGCAAATGACTTTTCTCTTTTCCCTGTCCTGTTTCCAGATGGCTTCCTGATTCCTATCAGAATCAGTGGTCTTTATGAAACAATATTCTCTTGGTGATTCTGCTCTATGAGTTATTATTCCTAGCGGCCATCCAAACAATTCTATCAAGTGTCGCATTTCGCCTAAATTGATACTAAAGCCGTTTAGCATAAGCTAATTAAAATTTGGATGTCCTTCAGGAACACGCCACATGACTGATGGCGATGAGTTCTATCATCATTACAGAGTACATTACTTTTGTAGATGTGCTTTATAAAGCATTCCAGAGCTATTTATTATGTTTTCATGAGCATGTCAGCTAATACATTTATCCTATTTAAGAGGGATGTTGATTTTAGTAAATATTAAAGTAACAGGATTTTATTCTCCAGTCTATCTGTCTAACATTCTGCTTCCTCCTCCTCACCTTTTCATTTTCTTCTCTTTTTGCTTACACAGAGAGTGCAGGAAATGTGAAACATTTCTTGGGAAGAAGACAATAATATATGTCAAATCAAATTTACTATGTCTGCAAGACTGAATGTAGCTTTCAGGTCAACTCCAAGTTATTAAGCTTTATTTGTAATGAAGATTCCATTCATTATACAGATCTCTGCTTTAAGAGAAATCTCACAAATGAAATGAAATGCTGCTGCTGGTGACTTTGTCTGGGAATACTGACTGGGAAAAAAAGGCTGCATGGTTTGAATAAGATTCTGCTTCAATTATTGTTTTCCATTCATCCTACTTTTCTGCAAGAATATGATTGATCAAAACATCATGAAAGCAGGTGAAGGGACTGTTGAGTTTTGTTTTTGTGTAATAAGTACACTCAGAATTAGTGAATGGTCTCTTGTCTGGACAATTGAGTAATTTGTTGCTCCTGGTAAAAATGTAGTAAAAGTAGAAGAAAATATAGAAATTTTTAAAAGTAGAAATAACATTGCTTGATTTCTGATTCGAATTTTGTCTTTACTTCACACTGATGTCTCAGGCAAATGAATATACTACTGTACATTTGCTTGGAGATCATGAACAGTATAATTTGAGATAATTTTTTGCTTGTGTATTTTCTCAGTTGTAGCAATAGCAGAATAATTGTACCCAGATCATAGCCTTATCATGGGGATGCAGCGTAAAGTGGTAAGTATAAACTTGGCACCTTGTCTGCATACAGGGATCAACAACAGTTACCTGGTATGGCATTCAGATTTCCTATTAATAACCACGGAACGAGCACAGTAGATTCTCATTACATTTATAATACAGTAGGAGTTTGGTTTTCATTTAGTAGTTAATGAAAAGTCATCTTATCTTTTTAAGATCTTTATCTATTCCCCCTGCTTTTCAAAAGTAATGTTCATTTTTTGTTATCATTTGCAGATAAGCAAATGCTAATTTTTAATATATAAGTTAACAGTAATTACATTCCCAGACCCTAGAAGTAACTGACCAAATCATACCACATAAGAACAGTACTAGGGATTCCCTAGTACTTTCAGATACTAGGGAATACCTGTATGCAAAATGCCCATGATTAGATCTACTTTAGTAGCAAAACCATTTAAGTGGAGGTGTAAAAGTTAATCAAGGAGTGGTGCAGTAATTCAGGTGAATAAACCATGCAGACTTCATTGGAATGATAGTTATCAAAAAGAGGCTACTTTTAAGAGATTAGATGATAGATCATTTCATGGAAAGAAAGGAGTTTGGAAAGTTGCTTCAGCATTTCATTAATGCCTTCACTCCTCTGCTGCTCAGTATACGGCACCAGGAGCTCAGATGCTACATTGTAAAATTGTTTGACAGATGTTTGTTTACATGGGTTTCAGTTCTGAGCAATTGTTTGTCAGTGTGTACGGATTCCAGCAAGATGGTATTTCTCTATTTGCTTATTTCTTGGAAGGGAACTTTATAAAACCAGAGAGAACTGCCTTCATATCAAGTGATCACTTAATATCAAATCTTAATCAAATTAGTTTTTTTTGTTTTTTTTTTTTTTAAGACTAGAAATGTGTTGTCAATCAGTATAGAGCTCAGCAAGGGAAAGGAGGGGAGAGAAGTCATACCATATGAGAAGCAATTTAGGGAGGATTTCCTGGAGATAAATATTTGTAATGTAATTATAGATCTGTCATCAACACCACTGTAATTTCCTGTCAATCACTATGCTGATGATAGGATCTTATCTTCTAAGGTATAACTCTCATTCACTGTAATTATCTCCAGGATGAATCTTCATGCTCACAGGCCTCCAACTTTTGAAATAAGACTCAAATACTGGTAGTTCCATGCCAACATCCAATGAGGGAAATCATTCCACAGTCTCTACACCTATTTCTTATGTGGCTAAGGGCTAGTTCTAAATTGTCAGAAATTGCAATGCTATTTCCATGGCATTCTGCCTTTTTGTTTGTTTGTTTGCTTGTTTTTTGGATAGAGATAGGGAATTGCAATTAAAAGGTCTCACACAATGCACCCATTTTAAGGCTGATTCAAATAAATTTTTAATATGAACATGTGAGATATAGGGTTTACACTGCAAGTCCTTTTAATCATCTCAGACAAATATTGCTATAAAAGCCCTCCTCTTCTTTATCCCTACTGTTGCTGCCTATTTCCTGTTATCCGGACTTTGGAAGCTTCCTAAATTAATTTTCTACATTTCATATTTATCAACCCATGTAATAACTTTGTTAGAATTCAAAAATTTGTTTCTTTGTGTAGCAATCTTATGCAATTCTTTATTCCCCTCCTTGATTATCTTTTTAACGGAAATTAAAATGATTATGGTACAGTATCAGCATGTGTCTTGTAGTTACCATTATTGAGTGATGAGATTCCACATGTTGAGGGTTTTGCTTTTTTCCCCTGTTTTCTTATTGTTTGCAAGGTTGTTCCAGAGCCACAGTTCATATTTCTTTCAGATATCTGAGAAAAGAATGCCAGTTTCTATCTCTGTAAATCAAGAAACACATTGATAAAGAAAGAGCTATCTGAGCTATGTCTTGAATAAGTAGGAGGTCTGGATTCTGTTAATCAGGAAAACAACAGCACAAAGCATAGAGATTTTGAGAGGATCAGCATGTTTGAAGAAGAGTGAACATTTTAATTAAACCTTGGAGGGTGTCCTTTAGAGCCTGGGGTGGTGGGAGATTAGGCTGAAGTCATTTATCAAGGTCACACGGGAAAAGACTTTGCAAGTCAACCTTAAGAGCTTGTAACCCTAATGGGTACAACTGGAACTAAAAGGACTAACAATCTTATGTGTATTTTATAAAACACTGACGGCAGCATAGAAAGTCAGAGGCAAAGTCAGAGCATAGAAAGGACAGAGAGGCAAAAGAATGATGCATCAGGCAGTGAGAATAGATATTGTTATTTGTCTGGCCTAGCATCCAGTGTTTGATTCCTTCCCTCCTCTCCTCAGTTTAGGATAATCCCTATTCTGTCAATATTGCAGAAATATGGTACTTGCTCTCCTGATCGGAGGTTGAAAAATAAACCTTCCTCCTTTCAGTCAGAGCTCAACCTTTAACTTAACCTTGCCCATCAGGATGCTTCTGTCTGAAGTGTGCTCATCATTGAGACACAAAGTCAAAGGGCGATTAAGCTCTAATCTCAACTAATGTAGAGTCCTTGGGCAGAGTCCTTGAGTGGTAGGGGTATCCCATGGTTGTGGTCCCTGCAGCTCTGATGGCAGTGCCCTGGGAAACAGTGCCCTGGGAAGTCTCCTTGGTCTTGAACTAACACTGTTCTGTCTTCTAACTTCCCAGTCTGGGCTTTCAATTACTCATTGATTTTGAACCAAAAGACATTGTTTGTCTAAATTCCTGTTTTCTTAATGAAGCTGGTATTTTCTGCTGCTTTTCCCTGCAAGAGAGGGATGAATGACAGTCCACTAAAAAGTAGTGGCAGTTAAGAGCAAGAACCGAATTCAGGAAAAGGCTTGAAGTAAACTACACCGGATCACTAGGCTATATTTTTTCGTATATTACTTAAAGTCCACACCACTGACAGATAACATAGCTGATGTTAAATAAGCACCATTTACTTTTGTACTCAAGGTTTTCTATTTCCCCATGGACAAGGAAATATAATCAATACATATGGTCAAAACCTGGCTCTTTCTAGTCACATTTGTATCCAAGAATGTTTCTGAATCTGATATGTCTGATTTCTATGGTGAAAGTCATAAAATCTACTCCATGGGGTTAACATGAGGATTTACTGATATAACAACTATAATTCAACAAATAGTCTTTGCCTTTTCAGACTCTCAGGAATAATCTTTAAAGACTGTTTCCTGAGTCTAGCTTTCCACCTTTTTCTTCAAGAGGGGGAGAAAACATAGTGGGATGCCAATGATTCCATTTGACCCTATTCCAGCAACAGAATTATTTCTTATAAGAACATCCTAGAATGCACATATCAGATACTGTCTAAAAAATAAGCAGATAAGATAGGTGAAAGGGAAGAATGATCTTTTGAGCAAAGCCGGCTAGAGTCATTAGATTGGGTCACAGAAAAGCATTTAACTTCTAGTTGTTCTTAAGTGTATTGCTTCCTCCCCACCCTGGAACCCCTATGTCAGATCCAATGGGCAGCTGACCTCCAGTGACCTGCTCTAGCAGCCTCTTCTGCAGTTTAATAACTGTCAGTTTCTTATATTTTGCTGAAAGTATGAGCTTTGGGGCTAAAGAATGAAAAATGAAAAACTCTTCAACTTTCCCTATTTATTAACCTGGTGATACCTCTGCAAATTGAGCTCTTATGCACAGGAATTAATGAAAAGAGAGCAGGTGGCATAAATACTCCAAAGGGTCAAGAAGGGTGTGGATACCAGGCATCATATTTAATTAAGCGTTGTAATGGAAAGATCTGCAACTGTTGTTCCCAAACTTTCTCCCACAGCAATGCATTTCACGTTAAGTCTCAAGATTCTGTTTTGTTTCTTGTAATTCACATACTAGTTTTCTACTTTCTTATATTCATGCCCCTTATTATGTCATCTCCTTTCTGCTTGTCTCTAATTGTGTATCTTGTCCATTTCTGGGACAGCTATTATAATGAGAACAAGCATTGTGGAATCTCCATGGTTGTGTTTATAATTGAGTTTCTGATCATTTAGAAACTAGGGGAACAGTTTGCTGATTTGTTCTCTCCTGTGTTAGTTTTCCTGACTTAGTATTGACTGGATTTTAGGCTTAGTTATGTGTTAGGGACAGAAAGATCAAAGTTCCTCCCCTTAAGGAGTCACTGATCTGAAGGGAACAGATTGAATAAAACCACTCTTGGAAAATAATGTAAGAATTTTACAGTAAAACAGATATTTATAATGGGCCCAATGGAATATGGTGAAGAGCTTTGGGACTTTGATGGTGGGTTTGGTATGACAACATAATTCTAAAGAAGTATAAACCTATACCCATAAAACATAAACAATGTTGTCAACCAACAATGCCTCAATAAACATAACAAAAACAGTTACAGTTATGTAATTTATCATTATGAGTCAGGAAATCCATTTTTCCCAGTGACCAGTGAAATAGGACTTCTGTTTCACTTTATAGAAATGCCATTCAAGGGTTAGGGATGTTAAATAATACAGGTAGAGTGCTGCCATTAAAAATATGAATTTAAATTCATATAATTGAGTGAATTAAAATCCTTTTCTACCATTTGTAAGCTATAAGGCAGTCACCATTTAGTTCTCATTTACTTTCAAATAGGAATTAAATTTTCCATAGTTACAGTGACAGGGAAAAACTTTTAAGTCAATCCCTATTCTTTCAGTTTACTTCCGGACATGTTTTCTCAGTTCTATCAGTTTCCTTCCTGGCTCACATTTGAGTTTCCCTGCGTATGGTCTATAGGTCAAGACTGTTCACTCTGTGTTAGTTGCTTTGCAATGCTCAGTAGAAAGCTATGCACAATGACTCCTATTTAGTCTCTGCTCTTCTCTTTGGAATTGAGAAAACAAGGCACCTTTAATTTGCTAAAAATATTCGAGTGTACATGTGAGCATGTGTGTGTGTGTGTGTGTGTGTGCATGTGGATGTGCCGAATTATATCCCCTCAAAGAAATCCTAACCACAGGTACCTGTGAAAGTGACTAAGATTGGAAATTGGTTCTTTGGAGATGTATTTAAGATGAAACATTGGTGTGGGTTCTAATCCATTATGACTCATGTGTTTAAAAAGGAAATGGATAAGTGAAAGAAGAGACCTACCTGGGAAACACCACATGACAATGGAGGAGAAACTGTAGCAATGCAGCTTCAAGTTAAGGAATCTCAAAGATCAATGGCCACCATTGAAGACTGGGAAGATTTAAGAATAGATTTCACCTAGTGTCTCAGAGACAGTGAATGGTGTTCTGATCACACCTTGAAGTCAGACTGTCCAACTTTGGAAGTACAAGAAGATAAATTTTAGTTATTTTCAGGCACCTGGTCTGTAGTACTGTATTACTCACAGACCTAGGAGATGAATACCAGAGGTCTCTCAGATTTTGAAGAAAGTAGTTACTTTGTCATGGGTTGCAGAATGGTGAATACTTCAGGAAATTAGCATATGTGTTCTATATCTGCCTTTTCCTACAGCACACAATTTGCAAGAAGTTCTGTCACTATAGATATTGTAAAATGTTTGAGCTGGAAGGAACGCATTGGTCAGTATACCAGCTAATTTGTTTTAGTTATGAAGAGATTTTAGTCCCTAGGGAAGAGATGACTGCTCAAGGAAGATGATGGAAAATGATTCCAAGTCCTCTTCCCATGACTATATTCTTTCCTTTATCAGGATGTTTCTTTAACTCTTCTATTCCCTTCAGTTCTTAAAATAGAAATCTGTGGGCCAAGTCCAAACATAGCATTATACTCATTCTTTAAATATAAAAAATGGTTCCTGGGTACAAGAATTATAATTCCAGGAAGGATAAATTTGGCAAATTTGCATTTAAATTAAAACACTTTTGTACAGAAGAGATCTTTGAAATTTTTGGAAGTGGTAAAACATACACAAAAATGAAAACTGAAAGAAACTTTAGATCACCACTAAAGTCACTAATAAAAAGTTACCATGCCAGAGTCAATTACTAGTCCAAATAACATCCTTATTTTTCTGTTAGATCACTTAAAACAATTGCATAAAATTCTAGAAAGTCTGTGGCAAACAATTTTAAACAATATCATTGATATTGTACATTGGAAAATATTTTACTAGTATGAATTAAGAACTTTAAAATATGCACATATTTGGACACTGTATTTCTAGCTCTAGGAATATATGTTCAGGTAAAATGGTTAAATGTTGTAATTCTTTGATCTAAAAATGCTTACACAATATTTCTTAAAATGCGGTAACTCAATAGATCTTCACTAATGAGACTTTTAAGTGTACTTTATAATCAGATCATGTGACTATTAATATATTCACAAAGTATTTTAATAGCAGAAAGTGCCTAAATTAAAACACCAAAGGAATAAGAAAGAGTGAAAATAAAAACACAATAGCTAAGTTACACACATTTAAGCTCATAACAAAAGACAAAATTAAACACAGCTAAAAATTGGATGGCATCATTCCTCTAAACTACCACCCTCATACACGCTTACTAGATACATATACATATTCTTCCAGTGAACATTTATTATGAGGGGTGATGTGTAAATATGTATATAGCATTAAATAAATACATACATGCACAATCTATGTAAGTTGGACCAAATAAATCAACCAAAAGTTCTCAGTTGAAAGTCCAAGTTTTTAGTAAGATCTTATGTGCCCCACCACCCTATATTTAGTTTATACCTAGAAGTCAATAGAACACTCATTCAAAATAGGTCAATCCAGGTACTTTTTTTAACAGTCGCCATTTCTAGAGACAGTGGCTCAAAACTGTGACGTTCTGTTTTATGTTGGCAACTCTGCTCTTCCATACACCACAAGGGAGAAGCCAGTGCTCAGATTGAGAGGGTGATGCCAGCTGACAGTGGGAAGCAGAGCCTCATGCCAGAGAGAGATCTGGCAGAATTCTCAGCCCTGGATAAGGTAGTACTTTTGTCCTTCATCTGATATGGTTATTGAACTTCCAGTTCAGCCAGAAATATAATACCTTTCAGACCTTTATTTCCTTAAACTGGTTTGATTTAGGTTTGCTTTTTTGACAATACAGCCAAAGAGGTAGATATAGGAATGAAGAGAACATTTACCAAATATAACACTGTGTCCTGGAAAGGCTCAGAACATGCAAACTGGTTGTGGAGCAAGAATACTGTAAACAGACCAAGCTAGAGAATGATCCAGCATCAGCTATCATGGTCTTTGATTACCTTCTTTAAGGGTATGAAATGCAACCTGGAAACACAGAAATTCTGATAGATTCAACCAATCCCTGGCAAGATCAATTTGTGTTTTTAGAGGTATACTGCTGTGAAGGTGTGGAAAAATTGTTGCTCTATGGCAAAACCAAAGCAACACTCCAGTTTTGGAAACTTGTATACAGACATTGTGAGACAGTGAAGGCAGGGCATAGCGAAGTGCCTTGGTAAATGTAGGGCAGGTGACTGAAAATAAGTAAAACTGTGGCTGGTCATGTAGATTTGACTGTAGATTTTCTTAGTCTGGTTCATATATACCCAATATCATATCTTAAGGAAAAATTCAGGGTAAAATAATTTCCTATACTTTAAAATTTTTATAGCCATACTTTTAAAACTCCACATTTTTAGGTTACTTGGCACAAAACACAAAGTTCTGTACCTTGCTAGCTCACTTCATGCATGCATAAAGCGTGCTGGGATTGATATATCTGAAATAATCATTTTTATTATTGACTTGATAATCAAGAGGGAATGTTAACCTCCTACACAGAAAAATTACAAAAACTACAAAGAAACCTTAAGATGGTTCTAAAGCAAATTAAAAATTAATAAGCATAATCACATTCCTTTGGTGGCCCATCTTCCTCCACCTGCCAGTAATTCTAAGTAACATTTCTAAAGAGATCACATTAGTTTCTAATTTAAAGGGTCTTAATCTAGCAAAGTAATCACTAACCATGCTGGGACATTTGCAACAAAATTCCTAATTTTTCCAAGTGAGTAGGAGGGGCAGCATCAGCCAATATACCCTGGCTATTACCTGACAATTCAGAGAATTGCATGACCTTTGTTCTTCAAGAGGAAATTGCAGTTTTTAAAAGCACATCTACAGAAAGAGGTTGCTACCCACAGTGCAATCAGGCTGGCCCAGGTCACTGCTGTCATCCATCTCCGATAGCATTGATTTCTTGGAAGAAATGACAATAACTAAGCAAAAATGGTTGAGAAGATGTTTTGCTATAATACATCTAGCTGTAAATATAACCTCTATTACCTATTATTAACAATAGCCTTCCTGTCACTTTCCTTGAATATACTCAAGACATTAATGCCACAGAGAGAAGATATTTGGATTTCATATTTATTCACATCTCTTTTAAACCAAGAAATAAAGAGAAAAGACTTTTTAAATGTTCATGAAAAACAAGCACAAGGTACAAATGTCTAGTTATAAAAATAAATGTCACAGGACTATAATGTATACTGCTTAGTAACTAGAGCTAGTAATATTATATAATTATTTCAAAGTTAATAAGACAGATCTTATCAATCCTCACCACAAGAAAAAAATATCATAACAATGTAAAAGCCATACATACGAGTCCTCATTAGTGACTGTTTATCACAGGTTTTTCTGTGTCTAACTTAACAGTATCTGAGGCATAACAGACATCTCACAGAGTTTCATTGAGTGAATTCATGTAGGTCTTACACTGGCCCTTAGTATCTATTTCAATATACAGACAGTGATGACATCAGTAAATTCCAATGGTAATGACTTATCTTTTGAACGGAAGAAATCAGTGTGAAACAAATTTATTCTGGAAGGCTATATAGGTAATTCCTCATGAAATAGGTGGCACGTGAAGTGGCCGCCACAGGTAAATATTCTATAAATGGAGATAAAGACTTGCTGGGAAATGTCTTTCAGGCAATTGTCACAAAGGAGCCCCTCGGGCGCACATTTCTTGAGTGTTTTCCTTAGGACTAGAACAACAGATGTGTAATAAAAGTTAGCTCCACTCCAAGAGGTCCACTGATGCTGCATTGTTTCTTCAGTATGCTGGTTACTAAGTGTTACGGAATAGGTAGCTTGAAGCAAGAGAAATCTATCCTTTCACCCATGTGGAGGCTTAAAGTCTAAAATGAATGTACTGCCACCACGATGCCCTTTCTGAAATTCTAGGGGGGGGGGGACCCTTCCTTACCTTGCTTTTTCTGAGTTTCTGTTGGCTCCCAACAACCCCTGGCATCCTTAGACTTAGAGACGCAATACTATCTGGCCCAGGTCTCTAACACCATCTTTTCCATGGTCTTCTACTATCTATGATCATGCCCAAATTTCCCTCTTCTTAAAGGTCATTGGATTATGGTCCATCAAATCCCATGTGACCTCACTTTAACTTGATTGCATCTACAGAAACTATCTCCAAACATGGTCACATTCACATTTGGGCAATGACCTGGGAGGAGACAATTTGCACCATTCAACTCCGTACAACCTCTATGATTACTGGGCAGCAATAAAGCAAGATTTGAATCAGGTCATTGTGACCGGTCTTTCATGTGACCTGGATGTACTGGAATATCTGAGTCCTGACTAATTGGAATTTAAGGTCTGTCAGAACCCTCGTGATGTTGCAGCTTAACCCCCACTGCGGCCTGGCAGTTGTCTCAACAATCATCTTGTTGTTTCTCTCTCCAAACTTCCCCTCCTGCTGCTCTGGAACTCACTGGCTGCTTTAATGGACACTAAATCCTCACTGTCCTATAGTCACTAAATCAGACTCTTAATAGCATCCTATTAATTGTATAAAATAAGGATTTGAAGCAAACCAGATAAGGATTTTTTTTTTTGCATTTTAATTAAATTCACATTGATTTAGAAAAACAGATTTATTGAGACCTTAACAACCACACAACACACATAACTGAGTTGTTAAGTTTCGATAAATGTTTTTGGGAAATCAACTGACTTTTGATTAATGACAAATATCTATTTTAATAAATCTCAATGAAATAAATTATTGCATGTAAGTAGACATTTTAATTAAGTTGGGCTTCCTTATTCCTGTATCTTACTATTTTGACCAAAAAATGCTTATCTTAGCCTTTTTCTTTGGTAAAAGAAAAAAAAAAAATCCGGGTTTCGTTCATCTGTTCTAAAAGAATGAATGAGTAAAGACAATGTGATTTTCTGAATCGGTACAGAGATTAAATTAAAACTTCGGTAACCTTAGTCTTTTGCTGCCTTCATCTCCTCAAAGCAGATATCCATAACTACCTTATAGAGAATATTTGAGTCTTCCAAACCATGTGTTGTGTACACACACTTCACATGAGTCTAAATAATGTAATGTAACTGTGCATTTAAGTGTTTAATAGCAAACCTCAATCCCAAATATAAAATCCATGAGAGAACAAGCATAATTGATGTGTATTATTTTTTGCAGCACCAGGAAGAGGGGCTGGGGACATCTGTGCCTCTTTCTTTTCATCTGCTCTACCGTACACATTCCTCTACTACGAAATGTTTGAATCAATGACCAGTTCACCAATCTGTTGGCTTTGCTACAATTTGAGTTACTTGATGTTTTATTCCTTTATACTATAGCCCAGTCTCCAATTAGGCCTTGTGTTCAGATTCCAGTAAAGATCCGTAAGTGCTCCTTGAATAAAATAGCATGTTTATGAAATATTTAAGTCCAGTGTATAGACACCTGGGCACAGAGCTGTTGGTGTCTACCATTCAAACTCAGAGGAAGCAGTTTTCTCTGTACTCCTGAAATTCTTTATACTACCTGAGATCACCCTAAGTAAACACATTTAGATTTCCTAAAACCATAATCTATATTGTTTTGTTTGATATTCATAAACTGTTGACACCTTGTTTCATTGGATTCCCAAAAATAAGTTGTGCCCAGTGCACCATCAATTACCACTTTCGAATCATTTGTACATGACATTCTGCAATGGGTTGCAGAGATATCTACTGGGGAAGATGGAGAGTTGAAAATGACGTAAGCTGCTACATTTGCAAGTCTTTTCTAGGAGGAATCAGGTAGAAAAGGAGAGGTATTTTTCACCCTAGTTAATAAAACTAAACTACAAAACCATGGTAACAAAACAGTATTAGTTCTTATATTACTAAAAAAAATACAATTCAGAGAGGTTATTCAACCTGCCTGAAGTCACAGGGTGAATAATGGATAAAAGCAAATTTTGAACTTAGACTACCTGGCTCTAAATTCACTAGCTTTTGTATTAATTTCTTCTGATCAATGTGACACTATCGGCAGGACTTCAAGAAGATCCTGTGCTAGTTGTCAACCTTAAGACCCTGATAGTTATTGATAGAATAAGGCAGAGGTCAGCTAAGGAAGTCAAAGGTTCACAATAAACATTTGACATTTACTATGTCTTACATCAAGAAATTGTTCAATTAAAAAGAAAATCCAGAGGTGGGAATTTATTTAAGGACAGAGATAAACTAAGTTACTTCTTGCCCCCATTTAGACTAGGAGGTTAAGTGAGCTGCCCAAGGCCATATAAGTAATACACAGTAGACTGGGGGTTCCTATTTGGGACAGATATTTTAGAATTATCTCTTAAGTATTAGCCATTTATACCAAGAGGAACAGCCCATTTAAGTGAAATCCCAGTGCCCAGGCTTAATCCCTTGGGTTGATAACTGGGCTTGTCAGTTGGTGACACTTTTTCCTCTGACATTTCTTTCCTACATTCCCTTATCGCTATCATATCTTGATTGACATCCCTGAAAAGACGGTGGAATGTCTCCCCCTGAATTTCCTCGAATGATCTACTGCCTGCCTGATATATGTGTCTGTTCAAAGTATGGCACAAATGTTTGGTTAAAGATAATGACCCAGTCTGAAAATGACTGTGATAAAAATGTCATGTAATTTTCCAGGGTGACTTTGAAGTAAGACTTGCCATATAAATGTGGGGGACTGAGAGAACCAGCTATTATTTTCTTCCTTGATGAGCACTAAATTAGTGTCTTCCTCAGCACTAGTGCAGTGGGCAGCCTTGATGCTGCTAATTTCTTTCCTCTACATCTAGTGGCTGGGCTAAAGCTATAGCCTAGACCTTCCAGAGTAGTAGTTTCGAGGAGCACAGAATTTATTTGATTTTATTTACAATCCATTGCTTCAAACAGTTAAGTACACACAGTTTGAAGCCAAGCAGATCTGTATTGGAATTGCAGCTCCATGTGGATTTACAAGAACTATTTGAGCCTCATTTTTCCATCCTGTAAAATCAGTTTTCTTTTACTGGAATGAAGTGAAACTAAATGTATAAAACCTCTGCCAAGTAAAATAGCGCTCCTCATTTGTTAGTTTGAATCAGGATCATGTTTGTTAAAAATACAGATTCGTGGGTCTTGCCCTATGAGATACTAAATTATTAAATCTTGACTGGAACCCAGGAATCTTTATTTCTAATAAGCATGCTAAGTGATTTTAATGCAGGCTAAGTAGGGTCTTGCTTTGAGAAACACTGGCAATGAGGGAGATAATAATTATAATAACATAATTGCCATTCATTGTGTACTATGTGCAAGGCACTATACATAATCTACTCTGCACCTGGCAAAAAACATGATGTAATGTTCAACATATTTGAGTGTTTTCCATTCCTTGAAACCTCTTGTCTCTACTCAGTTATGTTCTAAACATTGTGGAGCCTCTGGAGGTAGAGTAGTAATAAAGGAATCTTAATTGTAGGAGGCAGAGATGGCTGGTCTGAAGTCAGTTTAACACTAGGGGTGCATTTCTCAAACTGGGTGGGAACTTCCAAATTATGCCTGGTTTTCAGAAGTTACCCTACCCAAATGATTGAAACTCTCCATCCTCCAGAACCTCACAAAGACATGTTCAACTTCTGTTGGAGCAGTTTCAACCACAGAAAAATGGTGTCATTTTCTCTATGCTGAATTTGGGAAACAAGTGCAAGAATTTCAATACATCTAGACTTCCTTGGGGTCATGGTTGGGCACGCCTCTGCTTTTCCTTGACTTTTATGTACCGTTCAGCATTTGAGATGACCTATTTTCTTTTTCTTTCCAGAACCTACAACTCCCTAACCTTTTAAAGATTCAGAATGTTGAGGTTTGGGGGTCTTGCTAATTGGTGAGATCCCATAAAGCTTTTGTAATCATGACATACATTTTTAAAAGCACAAAAACCCATTCATATTACTAGACTACCAGGAAGATTACTATTACTTAGCCCACCCTTTTATTGTACAAAAAGGCAATGACCGTGTCATGAGTACTCACAGGTCACATACTGCATGAACAATTTACCTTTCCCTGAGATTTAAAATTCAGTAGAAAATATATGTGGTTGGCTGAAAACAGTTAAGTGTTCTTGCTGAAGGTCAAAACTTCTGACTGGTGACTCAGTCTAATTAGGTTAAGCTTAAGGTGATAATGTGTGGATTGTCAGTAGCTAGAACATTTATTCTTATTTTTTCCCTAAATCAGTGTCCTTTGAAACAGCCAATTAATATGCTGCAGAGAAGAGCTTCCAGATAACTCGAGAGTGAATTGAAAGGCTTTCCTCCTCCTGACAGAGCAGAAAGAGAGGTTGAGTACCTGACTTCCCTTTCAAAGTCAGTGATCCATGTAGCACTTCTGATTGGAAAGATGTGAACCTTTCCAATCCTTCGTGTACATATAAATGAAGATGCTAAGAAAATTAGTCAGAGCCTGGTCAAGAAGAACTGAAGGATAGAATAGCTCTAGCTGTCTTTCAATGTACCTAGCTGTCTCTTGAGAATTATGATTTCTAGTTTTCCTATTAAAAACTTGTATAAAAGAATCAGTAAGGGATCATAATGTTTAAAGTGAATGCTGAATGAGGGAAAAAGCCTGCAAAATTAAATAACTCCTGTATTATTTAACATTGTATTTGAAATAGACAGATTTTAACTTGGGAAATTTAATAGAAACCTGGCTGATATGATCAAGAAATTCTCTATAATTAGAACTATTGGTCACATACATTCCTGATGTCTATAATCTCTAATATTTTACAGAATGAAACAGAAAAGTAATATGAATTCATTAGGAATAAATTGCTCTCCTAAAATGTACAAAAACTATATGGAATTGAAGTAGGTAGAAGAATTAGAGAAATATGATTTGATGAGAAGATTTAGATACAGTCCCCAAATGCAGGTTTTTGAGAAATCATTTTATGTCTCTGGACTTTGAATTAATTACACATATAATGCAGGTATGGACTAAATGAGTCATATATACCTTGTACATAAGTTAACTTTTAATTCTAAAAGCTGTCAAATGAATGAATAGTGAATATCTAATATAAATCAGGAATTTTGCTGAATCCATTCAAAGACACTGTTCATACCTTCATGGAATTTAACCCTACATGGGAAGCTAGCATTAAATTACAATGTAGTGTAAGTGAAACAAACAGAAAAAAGAATTGGCTCTAGCATTGTATAAACCAAAACAAACTGGCTTACGCTATCAGACATTGAGGAATTGGCACCTGAGAGAATGTGAGAAGAGCTTAGTAAGTAACAGGAAAGGGAGTGGAAATAGACTTAAGCTAGGAAGTGGGCATGTGAAAACCCCAGCGACTAGACAGAGCATGGTATAGAGTCAATCTATACCATGAATGAATTACACACACAAAAATACACAAGTACAGGGAGTAAATTGAAGGGCCTATCAGTAAGATTCCAGGGTGTATTGTAAAATACTGGGTAGACATTAAAGGATTTCAAATTTTGTAGCAATATTATGATCACATTGCATTTTGTTGACTATTTTGAGCTGCTCTTTGAAGAACATATAGAAATAGATAAAAGTGGGTCGAAAAGCTGTTAGGAGATTCGCATATCATCATCACCTTGGAAGAGTTATAGTGGGTCTAAGGAGAATAGACAGGAAAATAGACAAGGAAAACTTTTATAGAATTAAGATATTATATACTAAATAAAATCGAGAAGAAGACGACACAGTAGACAATGTCAGGAACTCCAACATTAAAATTCCCTAGAGGTCTTGGTTTGTGGGGGGAAAAGCAGACATTGTTAAATGACTATCCATTGCCCTCATCATTTCATTAGAGAAGAAAGTATCATTTATTGAGCTTCTAGTCCTTTCATATATATATATATATATATATATATATATATATATATATATATATATATATATATATATACATGAAGTTTCTCCCACTTTAATTGTCTTGAGTAGTACTCTTGTACACATAAAACAAATGAGAAAAATGATACTCTTTTCATAAAGAAATACAAAAACATTTTGACATTTGTGACAAGGCTGTGCTTGGTTGCATATTAGTATTTTATTGTTTGTCTGATTTTGTATGTGTTTATTTTCTCTGAGACTCAGTTTTTCTTTCTTTTTAATTGGGCTTCTGTTACCTCAGAAATGAGCTTCTATTACCTCAGAAATTCTGTTCTATCTTACGTATTTTGCTAACTCTACTTTAAAATCCTATAGTTGGCCTCTGGTGGTTGATCTTGTAAATCACATGTCAAGGCGATTAATCATGTGTCTGCTACTCTCTCGTCCATCTTGTAATGTGATTGACTGACTTTACTCTCTCCAGTTCCTGCATTATGGAGACTCCACCTCAATGTTATTTAAATCTGGAGGAGGAAACCAAAGCAGTTAGCACAGGTGCACCTTCTCTTTTCATAGCTCTCACTTTCTAGACATTCCTGAATCTGCATTTCAGTGGGATGCTCACACACATCCAGTAATCAGCCATCACAGGAGAGTGAACACAGGGCTTAAACCATCACTTTCGTTAGCACATTCCACTATACCCCTTGGATTTATTTTTATCATTATTCTTTTTGTTAAGGAGCATCAATGCCTAATTTCTCTATTTATATTGATGTGCTCAAGTTCTTGAAGCCAATTACTTTAGACAGTTACAGTATTTAACCAATGCTTAGGAAAATCTCAAGGATGTGAACATTAGAATCTATGAAAATGATTACATAGTATAAGATAGCCTGTTCATTTAACAATTGTAAAGAGGAAGATGTATCAATTTTTTTTTATGCACTTTCAGGAAACCAACTCAAGAAATGCCGTTTGTATTTTATTAGGTAAAGAAACACAAATCTCAAAAAGTACTACCTCTCTTTTCATGAGAGTTTTGTTTTTGTTTTTTTGCATCAACATTTCCAAAAACCTGTTTTAAGAGTACTCTATCAAGTCTCATTTAATATATTGTGGGGTCCATATCAGTTCTCCACTTCTTTTGTGACTGCCTTCATTCACCCTATCATTCTTTTTCATCCAACTGTCCCAATGACTTGATGATTAACTCCTTATCTCTTGTCTTGACACACACTAAACAGCCTCTACAAAATGTCAAAGAACATGGAACAGGCATTCTTTCTTTGCCTGGAGTCCTCCAGTACCTTTTCATTTTTTGGTAGGGGAAATTGGAGTCTGGCCTGTGGTGCACCACGACCCCTGGGATCTGTCCTGAATTCAATTCCATTTTCATCCTATGCCTGATCTGCATTGACTGCCAGCAGGGTATCACTGCTGGGGACACAATTCAAGGGAAACATTTTGTGTAGCCTCATCATTTAGAAATACAGATAAGCTATAAAGGTATGTTTTAGACTAGAGAACAGCCTGTGTGAACAAACAGCAGGGCATTTTCAGGCAACCAGAGAGGACTTTGTGGGGCTATTGCATAACAAAAATGATGGGGGTGGGGGGTGAAAACCAGAAGACAAATTGGGAGAAATTTAGAAGTTACACCTAAAGAAGGAATAAATAATAAGGTAGTGTTGTCATGAAATAATTTGTGTAGATGAACAGTCCATCACTACAGACCAACTCCAAGATACGTTTTTACCATTATCAGAAAGCTGCTTAGCAAGGGATGCTGGCTGTATCACACTCTGGGAACAATACCTTAAATCTACACCCAGAACTATAAAATTTACTTCCTTGGAACTTCATGCTTCTGTTGAAGCATTCTCATTTTTTCCCCTTTTTAAATGGTGATACAATGTATACTCTGGTAGCATTTGTTGGGTCAATTTGATTGAACACCCCCTGAAAAATCTTTAGTCTTTAAAATCATCCATTCATGGAGCAATTCTCTAACTTCCTCTCTAAAAATGTCCCCTGATATATGTGCTCTGATATTATGTTGAAGTAAGCCCCTTTTGCATGCATGATCTTCCTATTCATGCAAACATGTACAGCATGGTCCTCACCATCTGGCAGACTCTATAATGATGGGGGGTTTGGGGGAGAGGGATAAGATATAAACATTCTCATAGTTAAAAATAATGCAGAATATAAAATAAGAGCTGAAGATAACAATAGAACAAATATTATCAAGTAGTTTCTGACAGAATGCTATGTGTGTAGCATTGACAATGATTACAGTGAAATTTGGTGAAGGGTCAGAGCAGATTTTTAAAAGAGAAAGGAATTGGAGCTCAATCTGAAAACACAGGGGTGTCAATTTGAGTGGACTGAAAAGAGGGGGCATTTCTGGTAGGTGGGTCTGTGTAAGGCAATTACCTATCTAAGCAGATGATAAATTGCATCTAATGCACAATGAGATTCTCTCTCAGACAAATTATGCAGCCAGTCTACAAATGGGACTTCCCTAGCTGTCAGGGGGGTTCCGCAGACTGAACAAGTGATAGGCAGATTAGAAGAGACAACAGTGAAAGGCTTGTTTTCCTGTTCAACTCAAGAAAGGCATCAGGCTGGAAAGTTTCAAGGGAAAGGGAAAGACGTCTTTAGAATGGGGATCAGCTGTTTATGACATGGCCTTCTTGTATTTCTCATCCCTTCATTGTGTTGCAAGCACTTATGGATCTACAGATGTGTGTCCAATCTGAACATACACTGCAAGTCTTAGTTCTGACCTGTGACACATCTCCTATCCTCACAACACCAATTTTATCTCACTATCAGTCCCGTAAGAATGAGTGAAAACCGATTCTTTCTAAATTGATTTTGTCTTGAATATTGGCATCTCCTATTATCTGTGCTACCTCTGTCTCAATCTGGAGTGCACATTAAAAATACCTGGGTAATTTTTTTAATAAGGACTACACCCATACCCCACCTCCAAAGATTCTAACTTAACTGAAATGAGTACCGAGTGTCCTTATTTTGTTTTTACATTTTCTGCAGGTGGTCATCATTTATTGCCAGATAAAAGAATACTTAACACATGGTATATAAAGTAGTCATGGCAATGCTTAAGCAGAGGATTTTAGTAAATGCGAGCTAGGTTGTTCCCCCCCCCCCCCATTGTGATATGGTGACAAGGAATAAGAACATTTGAAAGATACATATTCATGAAAGAGTTGTAACCGGAACATATAACAGCACTTGTGATTCAACAAGGCAAACAACTCAATTAAAATTGGTTTGGATATTTGGATATCAAGACGTGAAGGAAAAAAAAATAGGGACAAATGCACATTATAGGCAAAATAGCCATTAGTGAAATGCAAATTAAAAAAGCTCCATGGTCTTTTTGAAATGACTAAAATTTAAAAGACTGGTGATAACTACTGAGAATGTAGAACTACTGAAATTCTCATACATTGCTGGCTGCATGGCAAAATGGTACCAACTCAAATTGTACTTATGTCTATGGGATCTACTCATTTCAGTCTAAGGTATTATCTAGGAAAAACAATAATATATGTTCACATAAGACTTAGAGTAAAAATGTTCAAAGCAAATTTATCTGCGCTTTTCAAAAGGCTGAAGCAAGACAGATTTCTGTCAAGAGATGAAGAGAAATTGTGCTATATTCTTTCAAAGGACCCTACTAAACAATTATGTTATTAATCCAAGAAACTACATCAGTGTGTTTCAAAATAATGCCAGATGAAAGATCAACAAAATATAATGCATATAATATGATTCCACTATGCAGAATTCTAGAAAATGCAAGGGAATACAAATTGATAGCACACCAACAATTGTAGGTAGGGCAAACATGGGGTGGGAGTTACAATGATGAGTTTGGGGAATGACAGATATATTCATTATCTATTATGGTGATGAATTTATGGATATATTTATATGTGAAAAACAATTAAATTCTTCATTTCAGATATGTGAAGTTTATGGTATATTGGTTATAATTCACTAAGTTAGGAATGGAGGGAGGAAGATGCCTATGGATTGGTAGTGAGGGTGTAACTATAGGCAAAATATTCATCCAAATAACTAGGCTACTAGTACCAATTGCAAAGGCTTCAAATGACTTTTGGAGTCTTTTTAAGCAAGGGTCTTAGGAATGATCTTAATTTCATTGTAACATGCTTTCATTATATATTACTATATAGGAAATTACCCTAAAATTTAGTTGCTATGAATAACAATTACTCAGCTTCAAGGCTGAGGCTAAAATCATACACCTAGGGACTTCTGAAACATGCAAGATGGCTAACTATACAGAAGTTATCATGCTAAAGATCTCATATGGAAATACCTCTTAAAAGAAGAGGGAAGTATTCAGGGAATCCCAGTATCTCCAGTTGTAGTCACGTGACAGTCTCCTGAGTCTAGTCCCAATCTTCAAGCCTCTCCAGCCAATAACTAAAGGAGGCAGAGATACTCTATAAACCTGGGTCCAGATTACAGATTACTGAGCAAAATATATACTGTTTTTGCTTTAAGTCACCACAATTCTGTTGCAATTTGTTACACAACATTAGAAAACAGCAACAAATCGTGTTACCTGGAAGTAGGATTTGTCCATTATATCACCTGAAAGAGAGGACTAGACGGTAAGTACAAGGTGAAAGAATCTGAAGGAAACATATGAGGTACACGTGCGCACACATACACACACACACACACATCAAAAGAAAACTATTTGTGAGGTCCTGAAGTTTCCATAAAATGCCAAGAGATGGAGCAAAGAGCATTTACTACATCTAGAATAGTAACCTTGATGCGAGTGCATGTGTCCATGTACTCCAGATCTTAATTAGGAAAATGAATTTTATTCAAGCTCAATGTGGAGTCCTTAGCCAGCTTAAACAAAGGAATGACATGGAATAATTTATTCTCTACCAGGATTACTCTGTCTTTCATGTGGTGAACAGATTTCAAATGTATTGAAGCATATCTGTTAGAAGAATATGCTGGTAGTTAATGTGAGCCATGATGGAGCTTTTGACTGAGGGGTATTAATAGAAATACAAAGAGGATAGATTAGGGATATATTCTGAAAATAAAGACAGCAACCAAGGACTTGATAAAATGGTTATGCAGCAAAATAGTTTTGATCCAAGTGAATCTTAAGAAGGACAAACAAAATAATGGGGGCATAAGTGATTTATAAATATAAAGCATTTCAAGAACTAACACGACATTTCATGCCTGCTAACATATCAAGAACTGGAAGCAGGTTTGCCATATTCTGCTCCCAACTCTGTGCTCTCCGGCAGAATGCATCTTGTTCAACAGTCTTTAAGCATACATGAATATCATATAATGCTTTGCCTGCTTTATGGATGAACACTGACTATATCTAAATGGTATCTATATTCCCTTTGAATGCTGCAAACTGGTATTTGATCATTTCATTTTCCTACAGAAGATGAAACATTATGATTTTCAATAATCCATAAAGACAGACATTTGTTTCCTTTGTGAAACTGTACCCTTCAGTGATTATTCTTCACATTAATCATAGTAAAAGCAATGCTTAAGGTAATCTCTTTCTCCCTGCAGATAATAAATGTCTGCTGTTGACAGAAAAAGTGTGGAAAGGTGAAAGGCAGGGTGAGCTCTGTGTGTTTGGGAGATAAACAACTGTCAGTTACTCCTTAAAGTAGTAGGATTGTTTAAGGCCAAAGTTGCCTCTTTACATAATGATGACAATAAAACTAATTTTTCTGTGACTGAGGATTCAATGAGATTTCATTGGGGATATCTACCCTATAATATCTGTCCAGAATAAATTCATAATTCAGACTGTTAATATTGAAGAAGTTGGCATCTTAAATTGCATATTCTCTTTGAAATCACTGGTGAGGTTCACTGGTGAGGTGCACTGGTCCACTGAAGACTAAGATAACCTACTTGTTTTCCCATCCCATAAGGTAATTATCAAGAATATAATCAAGTGTGACTTCAATTTAGAAAGTAAAAATGTATGAAATGCATTTGAATGAAAAAAATAGGTGTTTTCAAGTAATATTCCTGGGAGCACACACTCGTGGTAGTATAGTACATTATACTATATATTCTATAGTATAGACTTTCTAAATTCATGGAATCCTATAGATACTGCTTATAAGCAGTCAGGGAAAGAGAACTGAAATTAATTTAATATTCATTTTGACACTGAACTTCATGAATGGCCTCTGCAGATTGCCTCATTTAATTATGATAAAAAATCAATCACACTAGATGGCTAGTTGCAATTACCAAGTTTTATCAGTATTGTTAAGATGAGGCTTAGATTAAGGAAAAGTGGTTCACATAAGTCATGGTAGTCTCAACTTTTTACAAATATTATCATTATTAAAGGCAAGTAGGTCTAACTCCGAGGTAGTATTTTCTCTATGATACCCAACAAGAGCTGCATAAGATCTTTAATGGAGTTATAAGTGTTGTTTTTCAAAGGATTGAGAGTAGTTTTTAAAAGTGTTTTACTTACTTATAGCAACACAAAATTTCTAAACCTCATAAATGTATCAGTGTAATCTCTTTTTTGACAGTATTTTGTCCAGAAAACTCTCACATATTCAAGGCCCAGATAGCAGGACTCAAGTCAAACATGTTCTTTTCTTCTTGATTTTCCAAATTCCTAAAGAAAGAATTTATTGTTGCCTTACCCACATAGTCACCTCACTTTAACAACCTGCACACAAACAAAATGTATTAAATTACAGAATTATATGACAACTTATTTATCTCACCAAGTTCCCAGGGAAATAAACCAAGAAGCGGTTATATATTATTCAACTTTGAGTCTTCAGTTCTAGCAAATAACTTGTACATAGTTGTCATTAATTCTTGCTAAGTTAATCAATCAATTAATAAGGAAGTACACACAAAACTTAAAATATTATAGTACCTATTCAATACCTGATGCTTGTGTAGCAAAGTTTATATATATATATAAGTTTACATATATATGTGCATATATATGTATATATGCACATACACACTCTATATGATCTACATACAGAGATCAAAATCCATTAGCTACATAAGGAATATAACATAACAACTAAAATAAAAAAGATAATGCTAATTTCAAAAGATGTAGACAAGAAGCAGCTCAGATATTTTACCTTGTAAGCATAGTACATATTCTGTAGTCAAAGAAAAGGATATTTTACCAGTTCTCTAATATGTCTGAAAGTTAAATTATGTGTCCTACATGAATATACAAATGCATTTTTATGAATAAAGCAAATAGTTGGATGAATTATGAATAAATAAAATTCTTATATGGAGTAAGATACAGATCTTTGCACTTATCATGAGAGAGCTCATACTTCACACAGGAGACATCACTTTTTTCTTTAATAGTCAAAGACTAAGACAGATTAAACACTATTAGACATGTGTATCACCATAGATGACAAGGAGAGGACCATATTTTCTAGTATGCAGAATATTAAATCCAAATGTTTCTTAAATAGTAAATTATTTTTAGAAAATCATTTTGGAAAGAACATGAGTTTGAGGGAAAATTGAGGAATTTAATAATGGCTAATCTTTCTTTCACCAATGCTAACATTGTATAATAATCATTCCATATTCCAGACATTACTTGGTGCTTTAATGCACAGTATCTTATCTTTACAAATAAGGTGACCATTTTATTTTATTTATCTTATTTGTTTAATTCTACATTGTTATCTTCCCCAGGGAGGTGACCATTTTAAGCAATGCATTGTAGCATATTCAGAGGAAGACAGGATCTCAGAAAAATTAAGTGAATTGTGTATGGTAGCACAACTTATAAAAGATAAAAGTCTGTGTAACTATTGCAATAAAGACAAGATAGATACAAAAGGGAGGTGAGTGGGAGAGGGAGAGACAGAGAAAGGAAGGGAGAGCTGTATATCAAGATCAGGAAATATTTCATCAACTCAGACAAATTTATAACTGGTGTGAATCCTAAAGTGAAAAAACAAATTCAATGGGCAACACAAATGAGAAAAAATTCAACACAGAAGAACTGTCTTATACTAAGTCCTTAGATGCACAGGGATAAGAAAGAGCTAGGAAATATCTAAAGTTCCACCTTGAACCTAGAGTGAATGAGGGGATGAGGCCAGAGAGATAGGGCAGGTACTTCTCATTTCGCTCTATTGAGAGTTAGTGAAATTTTTTTATTAAATCATATTTACGTTCCTAAAAGACCACTCTAGTAGCATGAGTAGTGTTGGTAAGGGAGTAGTAGTGAACTAGATGGCAAGAGAATTTTTTAGGAAACTATTGTGAAATGACAGGACATCTGTACTATAGTCATACTTGTAGGATAAAGAAGACAAATGGGTAAATTTTTAGGAAGTTAAGTTAGATATGCATTGATAACCTATGTGATTGAAGGAAATAAAGGAGAAACTGTCTTGTGTTTTCTCATAGGAGAAACCCAAACTCTCAGAAAAAAAGTACATAGGACAAGAGTTAAAGGATCTTATTCAGCATTCAGTTTCTGTGTTTAATACATACACATTCAAGTTTTAACTAAGACTGTGTCAGATAATTTCAGACCATTTCAATAATCAGCAATCTCTGGCTATACAAAGACAGAAGAAATCAGAGTCTTTTCTCAATTCTTAAATCTTTTATTCAGAAACTTAAAAAAACATAGCCTTACTTTTTGTTTCTCAGACTGAATTTACATGTTCCAGCATCATTCTGGTGATGGGGCCTTCAATTCCTCACTACTGGCTTTTTTCTCTTTTTTCTATGATTTAGTCCATCCAAACCTTTTCAAGACACCCACACATTCTAGCAATTTCTAAAAATGTAATCAAGTTCAATTACTAAATAAATATTTCTCAACACAAATTAGTGTGCAATAGACACTTTGATCACCTTTGAACAATTTACAGTGAGAGAAAGACGTGTTGAAAAAATGATCATGACCATTATAATCTCATGAACAAGAAATTTACACCAGAATATTTACTCTTTAAGTTTGCCTTGTATTTATTATAATACATCCACCAATAACCAATGCCTACTAAATAATACAGTTTGACACATTTATTTCCTTTGCTTCTCTTATCTTTTAATTTTTATTTATTTATTTATTTATTTTTTGAGACCAGGTCTCACTATTTTTGCCCATACAACCACAGACTCACGTTGCCCGGGGTACCACAGATTCAAGCAATCCCCAGCCTTAGCTTCCCAGGCAGCTGGGATTACAGGCGTGCACCACCTGATATATACACTTGATTGCTTATCCACTTCTGAGTAGGTTGCTGTATTGGATTTAGGATGGCTTACCTAACCAGTAGTTTGCTTATAGGGCACTCTCGGTTGTTAAATTCTAGGTGTGATGGATAGAGATGTGTAGGATAGCTTTAGACTGTCACACTTCATGAATCTGGGACATTAATTGAATATCTAACATTATACTTTATTTTATGTAAGATGTACAAACATTCTTTACAACTTTGACATTTTAGTAAACACTTAGAAAAAATCTCAGGTAAATCGTACAGGAAGATAGCTATCTTACTTCCTTAACAAATCTGACTGCTTTGGAAACAACCAACTCATAAATATTTAGCTAATAAACACCCAGAGCAATGGATTGTGCAAAATTAAATGCCTCATTGAAACAATTAATTTCAAATGCTATGATTTATTGAGCATACTTTACTGGAAATTTAATAGAAATATGGACTCAGAGTAATTTGAGCAAAGGATGTTTGCACTGTCTTTGATTTCTGGCCAACATATATTCTTTCTTACCCTTCAGGTGAACCTCAAGAAAGAGCAAACTTCCAGGAAAAGCTCTCTAATTGAATCTGTGGGTCAGAGTTTGATGAGAAGAGGCAATGGCCACAGATTGTTTAGAAAAAAAAAAAAAAGACTAAATAAATAAACAAACAAAATGAAGTAATCCTTTCATATTTCACATACCTCCTGCAGTGAAGCCCTCAGGGAAGAAAATGCCACTTCAGTAAAAGCTTGTTGTCATCATCAGTTCATTTCAAAAGAATACAGCGCAAGCTTCCCAGAGCATCAATAACCAAATATATCCCCTAGGCATCTCTGAAACATTCAGTCCTGCTATTTCCTGTAAGTGGGTTTGTGTTTGGACTTTAAGCAAGAGTTTCACAGGGCAGTGGAAAAGCAACATGAGTGGCAAAAAAAGACTTGAATAGAAAACTGCCAGGGTGTGATAACAGAGGGTGATAGAAAAATGCCTACTTAGTGTTTTGGGTGAATTCAACCTATTTGGTGTAACAGAAATAACACTAAATTGGGGTTTTGAGGACCTGAATTTTAGTCCCAGTCTAGCTGTTACTGATCTCAAAGAAGCCACTTTGTTTGTTTGGCTCAATTTTCTCACCAGTAAAATGGAGCAAGACAGACAAGATGAGCACTAGGATCTTTCCCAATTCAGACATCCCTTAACTTGATGACTTTATTTACAAGTTTCTTTCATTGACTCTGCTTAAATCAGAATTCTTCTAAAAAGTTTAATCTTAATTTCAATTGTTATTTGTTTTCCAAATATATGCGAATGATCAGTGAAAACTAGTTAGTTTTACTGAAGGCATATTTCTTTTTTGTGTTCATAATTGAAATATCGTAAAATTTTAAAAAAAAGTTCCCTGAATTGTATTATGTTTTCTGAAACAAGATTTTACAGTAATTAAAATATTTGGAGTCACATTTCAGAAACTCAACATTTTCTAGATAAGCCTGTTTTCTGTTGATATTTTATATTTTTACCCTCCTACCAATATCCCACAACTGGAATGCAACCCATTGCTGTTTCTCTAGCACAGTATCTACACTTGAGACGAGCTGCTGCATCTACCTTATTTGGCCTCCTTACCAGGTATGAGATGGATTGGTTGAGCATACTTTTATCTGAATTTATGATCGGATGTGAACTGATTATTATCCCATCACCGTAGAACTTCCTGAAAGTTAGTGAACATAAACCAATTTTGGTTCCTTTATGACTTGATGATGCTGCTCTTCAATCCACCTAAATAGAAACTTGTCATTAGTCCTAAAATCTTAGCATGTGGACAAACATGCTTTCCAATTACCAGTATAAGGGAGGAAAATCCAGACCTATAAACACACAATCTCACAGAGTAACTGAAGCCTGGAAAATTTGGTTTCATCACTTGCTTACTGATTGTATAACCATGTTACCTTTTGTTGTATAGTTTTTTTACCTCTGATGATGTAAATGAGTATTTTCTGTTATTCATTCTTGCTAAACAGGGAACAGATAAGTGTGCAAGTGTGTGTTTGTTCAGAAATTTGAGTGACAATTAGGGGCTTTCAACCAACATCCTAGTCTAGAATTTCTTCAAGTTTCTACCTTTAGGAAAGAAAAATACACTTAATAGTGTAAGCACAAGAGCTAGCTCCATGGCTGTCAACAATATTACGGAATTTTTCTGTTAGTTATTTAGACACTTCAATAAGCTTAAATCATCAGGGTTGAATTCTAATATGGTGAAAAGAAAAAAAGCACAACCTTGTTTTCTTAGTTTGCTCTTTTTTTTTTTCATAAAGCATTCCTGAAGTAAGGGCTTATATACACATTATTATCTGAGAAGCCATTCTAAGAAATAACAGTGGAGGGAAAGAATAAGGTAACAATGAAGGAGGGAAATCTAATTCAAAAATGTATTATTAAGTTGGTTCACAATCTTTGCAACTAGGGTTCAATTTTGAAGCATGACCTCTGAGAAGCAAAGCAGCATCTTCCTCAGAATTGCCAACCCAAGAAACAAAATGTAGGAGGGTTACCCACAGGCTGCTTTTTTTTCTTTATTAAATAACTCAAAGGTTGTTCAAGGTTTATTTAAATCCCTTGCACTTTTAGTTTGCTATAAGCAATTGGTCAAAATTGAGGATGTTATTTAAAATTTCACTGAGGAGATGGGAACCTTATATAAGAAATGTTTAGTACATTGACCATATTAAATCGCCTCAAGTTTGTGCTCCATGAGTGTCAGTTTTGCATGTCAAATATTATTCTGAAAGTTTAAGAGATGATCTGAACAGTTAAAGCTAACATTACCTTTTAAAATGTGGTGATCCCACGACAAGAAGAAACAGGAGAAGGAGAAAAAGGAGAAGATAGATAACTAGTTATCTAACTGGTCAAACCAAGATTAAAGCTCAGGCTTTAATATGACCCCAGAAGTCACCTGTTCAACCTCAACATATTGTAGTTTTTTTTTAAGAGACATGAGATATAAAAGAAAGAAAATCTTATCAGTCACAAGTGTGTGAGAGATTTTCCATTATACAATGTATACATCAGAAAGTAGATTCATTATTATCCTATATCTATGTATTTTTGATCAAATATTTTAAATTCTTAACTTCATATATGTGCGTGTTCTTCTGCCCTCCAACTTTTTAAATAAATAAAATGCTGTTTTAATAGCTATTCTGCATAATGCATTCAATTAGACCATAGTTTTCTACTTTGGAACTACTGACATTTTGGGCCAAATAACAGTGTGGATTAGACTGTCTTACGTAACTATAAGATATTTAATATTATCTTGATCTACTGTGTGACAGTTCAATGTCTCTTTTAGCTGTGGCAATAAAATGTATCTTCTAGCATTGCTGTATGTCCCAGGGGGTAATCACCATTCTCTGTTCCTGTAAAGAGCTCCGAACTATGCACCAAGGTGATTATGAAGATACAAATATGATTTATACAAAGCCTATGGGACTTGTTCTCAAAATAGTTCATGCATATATTTGAAATATAGTTTACAATCAGAGTTTGGATAAAAGTTTATCTCATAAAAATAGTAAAAATTAAATGGTTTGCTAATAGCCCCTTAATATTAAATATTGGCCTGCCAAAAGAGGAATTTTCCTTTGATGCAGTCAGATCTTGGATATTAGCTTTCTCTTTCAAAGTTGGATGACCTTGAGTCTGACATTTCACTTTTATTATTAAACAAATAGGAAAATAGTAACATTATCTCAATTGACCTTACTAACAAAACCAAGCCAAGTAAAACTTCCCATTACTCAGTAAATGGTGACCTTTGTCAGTGCTTATCACTGTGCTTAAAAGAATAGAATACACCTTTGAAAGCAAAGTCTTCTGTGAATGAATTTTAGATATCTGTACCTCCTAATTCTGATGGGCTGCTTATAGTTTGCACTAATTCCAGAAAAAACTCAAGCAAAGTCAATTTGATTCAATAGCAACAAGACATCCTTACTCTTTCTTTCTCTCTTTCTCTCTCTTTCTTTCTCTTTCTCTCTCTTTCTTTCTCTCTTTCTTTCTCTCTTTCTCTCTCTTTCTTTCTCTTTCTCTCTCTTTCTCTCTTTCTTTCTCTCTTTCTCTCTCTTTCTCTCTCTTTCTCTTTCTCTCTCTCTCTTTCTCCCTTTCTCCCTTTCTCCCTTTCTCCCTTTCTCCCTTTCTCCCTTTCTCCCTTTCTCCCTTTCTCCCTTTCTCCCTTTCTCCCTTTCTCCCTTTCTCTCTTTCTTTCTTTCTTTCTTTCTTTCTTTCTTTCTTTCTTTCTTTCTTTCTTTCTTTCTTTCTTTCTTTCTTTCTTTCTTTCTTTCTTTCTTTCTTTCTTTCTTTCTTTCTTTCTTTCTTTCTTTCTTTCTTTCTTTCTACCGGGTCTCGAACCCATGGACTCAAGTGATTCCTAGTCTCAGCCTCCCTTCCTAGGCTGGGATTAAAGGCATGGGTCACTGCACCCGCCCCCCTTAGGTACTTTTTGCTGTAAATTTCAAAGAGCTAGCATCAGACCTTGTGCAACAATGGCGTATCATAACAGCAGTGATCCTTCACATGTTTCTTCTCTTCTTCCCCTTCTCTCACAAGTCAAGATACTTTGATATCTTGATAGGTGTTTAGGAGATTCACAGCTGAATAAAATCTGGATTTCACCTCAAGGAGTTAATACTATGTATTAATAGTACATGTTAATCAACCAGAATTTTAATATATTTCATTTTGAAGGTGCAAGATAGGATCTGAGACTGTTTTTCCATCAATTTTCGAATGACAAATGATTCTGACCTGAAAACCATCTTGGAGTCACATCAAAACAGGGGACAGTAATAATTCCATGCATGAGTTAAAGGTGAATTTGTAACCACAAACCAAATTCAGTGCCTGACACTTAGTAGGAAAACAGCACATATTTAATAAATAAATGGAAAAATGATGATAGCATTTATCAAATTTTAGTGGGGGTGCGGGTTCAAACAGTGGTTCTCTCAGTGCGATACATTAGACCAACAGCACCTGCGTTATCTGGAAGCTGATCAGAAAGAAATTCTTAGGTGCCTCCCAAACAGAATACATGAGAACCTCTGAAGTTGAGACCCTGATTCTCTGTGATTTAACAAACCCTCCTGATTTTGATGCACATTCAAAATTGGTAACAACTGGGTTAAAAAAACAGATACTAACTCAAATTAGCTGAAGTTTAAAATACATGAAAAGGGAACAGAAGATCATATAGATGGTATTTTAACATCAAGAATGTGGTTGATATCTCCAGCTTATTTCCACTAATTTTAATCACAGGGTTGACAATAAAGATCTGATTTCTCACCTCCACCCATTCTTTTTTTTTAAAAAATAATTTAGTGACGCTCCTCCTACCCCATTCTTAATGCATGAAACCATTAGTGTCTCCCACATAGATATATTCTTGCTTCCTCAAAAATGTACATGACTAAAGATGCCTACTGAAGACCTGGGAGTTTAGGTAGAGCAGAAACTGAATCAAGTGCTAACTCAAGGAGATAGGGAGAGGCTAAATGAACCCAACCAAGAGATGGATGCTCACACACAGAATACAAATATTAGCCCAAATCAGGGAAATGGCAGAGAAACCAGAAAATGGCCAAATATGGGGAAAGACTAAAGCTCTAAACTAATTAACACAGACAGGGTTGCCAGGAAAGGAAGACTATGCTAATCTTAAAGAAATTTTAAATTGCTGAGGAATAGTGAACACTGTAATTTCATGCCAGGACTTCCCCTCTATGATAAATCTGCCAACAAAGAACATGAAGAATTCTTTATTAATTAACAGTGGAGTGTTATTAACTCCTTATTGAGTATAAACAGGGAATTTTTTCTTGTTAAATTCTGATTAACGTCTCTAATAAAAACTAAGACTTCCACGTTAAGCCTTATTTAAATTCATAAAAACAAGTTTTTTCCCCCCTGAAATCAACAAATGATTGAAATGGATACTCTCCAAAAAGCTTATGAGGGAAGTGGGAGAAAAATAAATTGCAATAGTGAAATAGAAAGAGCCTCATATTAAATAATAAAATACAAAGTTACAGTCTCAGTTCTGTTATTATGTATGAGACTTTTGCTGAGCTGTCCTTCTTGAGTTTGTTTCCTTATTCATTACAAAGAAGGTCCTTACCTTTCTAAGTCTCAGTGTTAAAGTCTACAAGAAAGTTACTTTAAGATTGCAAAGGGTTAGATACATTTTTACTGAGAAAATTAGTCTAAAATCAATCTTGTCCTTTAGTCTCTTTTAGCCCTTTATTTCTTTGGCTTTTTGAATTTCTACCAAAAATTCCCAAGTTAATCATATAGATATATACACTTACAAATTAGTTTAATTTCTTTTGCAGTTATTCCATTTGACATATCCAATTATAATCATCTTCAAATTTCAGGCGATCACAATCATCATCATCAAATATACTGGTAATTATCAATCTGGGAGAAAGGTGTGAAATTTTATGTAATTCTATTTTCTATATTATCTGTACTGTTTGATTGTATGTCCTAACATCTATTTTTCATTGACAAAGACATATAAAAAACAGGTGTTATCATTTTTGTTAGACATTATTGGCCTTGGAAGATGTGATATTAAACTTTTGTTTCCTTATCTGCTGTTCAAGTAAATTGTCTATCCTAAGAAGAGTTGATATTTGAGTACCTACTGTGTGCACTTTTTTATAGGTATTAAATAATAATGTTTCCCAAATTTACTAGAAGATTGAGCTGTCTTATGTATGTTATTCATGTGCTTTATCCGGATTATTATATTTCTTTCTCATAGTACCATTAAGCACTCTTGAGCTCCCATTTTTGATGAATTTAGGCTTAGAAATTTCAAAGAAATCACTCAGCACTCTGGCTCCAGAGTTTTGACTCTAAACCATTACCTCATGATCTGTACGAAATTAATCTTATCGTGACTTTTACTTCCTAGTTTATTCATTGCTTCCGCTCTATAATGTGATACATGTTATCTCCAATTTCAGCATTCATAATTCCTAGTATCACAGGGATTCAATAAAGCAAATGGTGTAAAAGTCCTATAAGACAGTCTCTGAAGTTATGAGGAGTGATGTATTAGACAACAGGTAAAATGGAAAAAGTGTGCTCACTCTATGGCAGAGGAAAGTATTCCAAGAGAGAAAAGTGATCATGAGAACAAAGATGAGTTTCCCATGCTTTTCACATGGAGCAATGATCAACCCACCTCCCATAAAAAAAAGACAGTGTTAGATAATACAGCATTTAGTGTTAGATAATACAGCATTTAGTCAACATGAATATTTACAAGATTCTTTCCTTCATTCTATCAGCTGGACCTCTGAATTCTGTGTTAGATTAAAGAGTAAGTCAGTTAAGGGAAGGGAAGGTCTACACAGACAGTTGAAAGCACTAATGTGTTGGGAATGTCACTTAACAGTGTGGTTTGGGGAGTAATGGGAACAAAGGTGAAGAGTAAGATTGCAGGAGTCAGTTAGAAGATGTCACACAATGAATTTGGCCTTTGTTCCACTGAGAAAGCATTCTAAGAGGAGTGACAAGATTATAATTTAGATATATGCACGATCTCCTAGTGTATGCAGAATGAAAGAAGGCTGAATCTGAATGTAGGTTATGGTGAGAAGTCTAAAACAGTTCACGTGAGGGGTGACAGAGCTTAGGTTTAAGGCACCAGTGGTGAGGAGAGAGAGAGGAACTTACAGACATTTATGTGTGTACGTATGTATCAAATCATACAAAGGTAGAGAAGGAAAATGGCCGACCAAACCAAATGCGTGCCAAGATGCTGATGAAGCACAGCTGAGTAGCAGAGTCCTTGGCTTGTCTCCAAATTAAATTTTTTAGTTTCCTATTGCTTTATTAACTGTCTCTTCTTTTTTTGCATAAGGTTAAATGTATTTCAAAATCCAGATGTGTGGGAAAAGTATCACTAACTAGAGCTCAGCAAGTACTCCTACTAAACATATTTAATTTAGAATTAATAAGGTGGTGGTATGAAAATTAAATCCCCCATGATTGTCAGAGAAGAGCACCTATTGAGGTATAAATATA
This sequence comes from Uropsilus gracilis, assembly GCA_004024945.1. Taxonomy (NCBI): domain Eukaryota; kingdom Metazoa; phylum Chordata; class Mammalia; order Eulipotyphla; family Talpidae; genus Uropsilus; species Uropsilus gracilis. Next base: position 13,569 of record PVHY01001017.1, on the reverse strand, counting down.
TGAAAGATAAATCTACTTGCAATGTAATTAATTCAAATCTGCAGAACCAATAAGTGTGTGACGATGTTCCTATTATTACATTACACTTGTGAGGAATGCTCAAGAATTTAATTAGCATTTACCCATACAACTAAAGAAAATGAGATATTAAGCATGCTATCTAATTAACTAGCTATAGATTGCCTGTTAAATAAATATTAAATGTATAAACACTTGAGACCAGGCTGAAAATGTGGCCCTAACTAGATATCCATTTTTTTCATGAGTCTCTTTTTTTTGTTCAAACAATTATAGTCAATTCCAAGAACCAAAAATACACAGAGGCTTCTCTTGGGATCTATACTCTATGTCCATATGTTATTTTTTTATTTATTTATTTATTTATTTATTTATTTGTTTGTTTGTTTGTTTATTTATTTATTTATTTATTTATTTATTTATTTATTTATTTATTTATTTATTTAAACTCAATTGAGTCTTTCACTTATGTCTCCCTCCAAAATTAGCTAGAGTTTTAGATAGGAGACACATGCATTATCCAAGAATATCATGAGAATACTCTGGTCAATTACATTAGGATGTCAACATTCTCATTTTGCAGATACAACTGCTGAAACATGGGCATGTTAATTTCTCCAAGATCACACCACAAGGAAATGGTACAGGCTTTGCCACTGTCTCTTTGCTAAGTAGCCTCTGTTCTATAAAGCAACAATAACAATCTTGACTTTAGTCTCATCCCATCCCATCCACAAAAGAGTACATACTTTAATCCTTAAGGCTCTGACTAATATGTGTGGCCACTGTCAAATTTCTCTGACCTCAGATCTATTATGTGTCTGACCTCATCTCCTTCAACTCTGCACTTTTTTATTTTATTTTTTTTTTAATTTGTTTGAAGTTTATTTGATTTTGTTTTGTTTTTTGTTTGTTTTTGTTTTTTTGAGACTAGGTCTTGCTATTTTTTTTTTTGCCTGTGGAACCGCAGGCTCTCTTTGCCCGGGGTACCACAGACTCAAGCAATCCCCAGCCTCAGCTTCCCAGGTAGCTGGGATTACAGGCACGCGCCACCACGCCCAGCTATTTTTTGGGACTAGGTCTCGCTGTGTTGCCCCGAGCGGGACTTGAACCGCGATCCCTAGCCCCGGCCGCTTCATAGGC
>PVHY01001017.1:0-12308 GCA_004024945.1 Uropsilus gracilis | reverse complement strand
AACTCTGCACTTTATTCCTTCTAACTCTGGCACTGGTAATTTTGCTGTTCCTGGACCCTTCAAGAAAGCCCCAGCATCATGACACGGGCACATACTTTGACTCCTTTCATCCTTTACTTTCTCTGTACAAATGCTATCAGTGAGGATTTCTCTAACTATTCATAATGAAAGAACAGTCTCATTCTCACCATGAGAATTCTCATTCTCATTCTAACGCTCCAACTTGCTTTGCTTCTACCATAGGCAAAATGCAAATTTTACATATTTGATAGTTGTCTTCCTCTCCCAACACAGTTCATATGACCATAGAGGTGCATTTCCTCATAACTGTATCTCCAACACATAAACTTACAGTGCCTGGCACATGGCAACTGATCCCTAAATATTGAATGAATGAATGAAAGTTCTGTTAACACAGTATCTTACACTACACTGAAAGTTTCCAAGTAGCCAATATACTTGTAGTTTGTACATCTTCAAAGCTTATGTTGATGAGTACAATATCATACATGGCTAGAAATGACTATTGCTTTTTGCTTAATATTTTACCTTGATTTTTAAAAGCTACTCATGAATATTATGGTAAAATATATCACCATTGATTCAAGCTTACTTTGCATCCTTCTCAAATATCAGGTAAATATTATCTAGCATCCATTTCTTCAAGTTTTTCCTCAAGTTTTATGCAATCAAAATGGTTCAAATTTAGAAGTTAAAAATACCTGAAATTGGACCAGGCATGGTGGTCCATGACTGTAAGCAGCAGCCTAGAAAGCTGCAGCCGGGGTCAGGGATTGTGGTTCAAGACCCCAATCCCTGGGGGTCTGTAGTGAGACCTAGTTCCAAAAATATATAGCTGGGTGTGGTGGCACGCGTCTGTAATCCCAGTTACTTGGGAAGCTGAGGCTGGGGATTGCTTGAGTCTGTGGTACCCCAGGGCAAGGTGAGCCTGCAGTTCCACAGGCAAAAATAGTGAGACCTAGTCTCAAAAAAAAAAAAAAAACAACCAAAAAACAAAAAACCTGAAATTGGCTGGTTACAGTGGTGCATGCCTGTAAGCAACAGCTTATGGAGTCACAGCTGGGACCAGGTATTGCAGTTTGAGTCCTGCCTGGGGCAACATAGTCCCCCCAAAAATAGCTGGGAGTGGTGGTGTGCACCTATAATACCAGCTACCTGGGAAGCTGAGGCTGGGGATCCCTTGAATTAGTGGTACCCTGGGCAACATGAGCCTGTGGTTCCATGGGCAAAAATAGCAAGACCTTATCTCAAAAATAAATGGAATAAAATAAATAAAAATACCTGAAATTATTTTTCAACAAATTCTATAGGTCAAAGAATCATTTATCTACATACTACCAAGTTTTCTACTCTGAGAATTTCTATCATCCTTTTATAATAGACTTCAGGGGTTTTGTTTGTTTGTTTGTTTGTTTTTTTCTTAAAATGAGGGATCGGTAGTAAATGTTTTAAAATTTGCCCATTTCTTCTAAGTTAACCATCTTACTAGCCTACAAACTGCTTGTATTAATTGCTTATGACCTTCTGAATAACAGAGATATGTTGTAAGATTTTTCTCTTTCATTTATGATTCTTTAACTCTTTGATTTATAACTCTTTAAGTTACCTTCCTTTACCAATTCTAAGTCTAGCTAGATGTTTGTCTATTTTTTCAAAGTACCAGCTTTGGGTTTTATTAATCTATTAATCTTTAGAACTTTTTCACTTCCATTTAAGTTTTTCTGCTCTTCTTTTTTTTAAATTCCCTTTCTTCTGAAGGTTTTTTTTTCCTTTTCCACCTTTTTTTTTAAGTTCCTTAAGATGAGAGATAAGATGACTCATTACTTGTTTCTTGATGAGGACCTATATTACTATACACTTCCCTTAGTATTACTTTTGGTGTATCCAAAAGTTTAGGCTGCGTCCTCTAGCATGGGGAAATTGAATGTATTATCACTAAGGCTATTTTTGGAGGATGGATGGAGCTATACCTCATAAACTATTATTAACCTCCATATATATTCCTAGAGTATACCTGGAAATTTTTTAGCTATTATCTCATTAATACTTTCTATCTTCTGTGAAACAGAAAAACAGAAGTGATTACTCCAAATAATCATAGCTTTATAAGCCTGTTTTCAAGGCACAAAACTAACATTGAAGCCATATTGAACCTCCATACTCTTGAGCAACTGCCTTCTATTTTTTTCAATTTGACTGGGGAAAAGAGGAATGGAAATAATTTTGTTCTTTTATACTTCATATAGCTTTGATAAGCATCTTTAGACTTACAGTTTATTTGGCTGTTTTTGACACCTGGCCCTGAAGATGGCTTATAGTGAATTAACTGAGCATACGTTCTAGATATACTGAAGAAAATTATACAAAGCCTTAAGCTTAAGTAGAATTCTAAACCAGAATTCTAGAGAGTATTTACCTGCCTACCAACTTTTAAATGTCCCTTGGGATATTTCAGGAGTACTCCATCCATGACTTTGAGAAACACATTAATATGGGGAACAATGATAATCTTTAGAAACTCTGTAACAGCTCTTCTCTCTGTAGGCCAGGAAAAACACTGGAAAATGCAGCTACTTATTTGCTCCCAGAATCCAGTGAAGAAGTAACAACAGAATGGCAGAGGTAAACGGATGACTCCTACTGGCCAGAAATGAGGTATATGTGGACACCATAATGAGAGGCAGTTTTCCTTACTCCCAATTGTTAATCCAATTTAGATGAGGGAATGTAGGTGATCTTGATAATTTCATGAGTTACAGATTGGATTAAAACAAAATTATAGCTCTCTAGAGCAGGCAAGTAAGTTCCAAATATGGGGGGGGGGAACCCTCTAATGAAATAAAAACCTCAAACTAAATCTCTCCTCATGCTCAATGTTATGACAATATCATCCAGTACATATCACATAACCCTCCACCATCACACTGCACACACTCATATACCTTCAAAGAAGCATCTTGGACTTTTGCTCACTAAGAACAATTTTCCCCCGTGCCCTCCCAAACATACACACCAAATCATTGGCAATGGAGTGGAAGTGAGACCTTTCATTGAGAGTAATAATGTATAAGGTGGAGTTACTTAAGTCAGAAAAGGAAGGTTCTTCTATCACTACTTAGTGCCATGGAAACTTCTGCGCATTTGAGACCTGATGTCAGTGCCAGCAAATTATTCTACGTATTTATGAGCTGTCCATGGATCACCAAAATTATTAACATTTTGACTTGTATTTTTAGTACTCTCCCCTCTTCTCTAGTAGCAACAAAATATACACTATTTACATTTTAGTTGTGATACACTAAGTGTGTTTTATTATCTCATTTGATTATGGCATTTAACCCTCAGAATACACAGGCTGGTTAGCTATTATCATCATTATGATTATGTGTGTGTATGGCACTTGGGCCCTGACACACACGTACATCCACACAAATGCTACAAACACATTGTGCAAGCCTGAGTCTCTAATACCCATTAGAGGGAGAATTCACACTCAGGTCTGATTATGCTTTTAATTTTCTGCCTTCTTCCCATGTGACTTTTCTGGTTTCCCTGAATGATAAGTCATAGTTCTCTCCTTACAGCTGTTAAAATTCTTTTATACTCATCCGTCTTAACTATGTGAGTCCCCTACTAGTCTTACAGTTCAATCAGTTCCCCTTTATATATCTCACACCCAAAGAGTTGTTTGAAACAGAGACTATACTAAGTAAGCACATCTTTGTGTTTATTTGGAAGGGTTACATAAAGAAGATACCTACAGTTAAAATGTTTAGCGATGAGATGACATAGGAGTGATTGATTCTCATTTGCTGTGGGGCAATTGGAGAAAGCTTTTCAAAGCAGGTGGCATTGGAAATGAGCCTTGAAGAATGGGTAATGATAATAGCAACAATAATTTGTAATGCTCAGGAAGGGGGAAAGGTGGTCGGATGAAACAGAGGTGGCCTATGTTTCAAAGGACATACCAGCGCCCTTCGAAAACAATGAGCAAAAATATTCTCACAAAGCTGAATTTACCAATAGTATCTGTCATTTGACTTCAGGTCTTTGCAAGTGAGTGTTTGTAAAGTTAAAACGCTGAATATCAAGGATCTGTCAGGAGTGAGGTAGAAAAACACTGACATCTCTCCTGACCCAGCCTAAACTAGAACACACAGATGGGGAAAAAGGACATTCTGACTGTTGGCCTGAATGGTGCGCAATGAACCAGAAAGAAAAATCCAGTGCGACAGCCTGGAATGTGTCAGAGTGGATTAGGGACGGAGGTCAAAGTTGGCAGTGTAGTGTCTCTCTGGCTGACAGTTCCCCAGCGAAGGCTCCAGCGGGCAGCCCCAGGAGAGGCACACAAGGCAGAGGCTTCTCAGGCTAGCCTGGGACTGTGCAGCAGATGGGGAAACCCTGGCAGCTGATTCTCAAATATGCTTTTTGCATTTGCCCAGGGGCATAAGCGCATCCAGAAAATAGGATTTTTTTTTTTCCTGAAGAAGGGGTAGGGGTAGGGATATCAGGTGCTCTAATTAACTAGGCCTATTTACACTTCTAAACTGTGAAGCCAGACTTCTCACAGGAAGCCTGTCTTTTGGCCGTGTTTCTGAAAGCAGTTGATAGTTTCAAAACACTCAATATCTCACCTTCCACAAATAAGCTGTCTACTGGTGGGGGGGAGGGGGAGGAAGGGGAGGGATAAGTGGCGAAAGAGATGGAAACTGGCAAATTCTAGGGCAGCAAATGGTGACTGGTTTGAATGCTGTCAAGGCAACCTGTCTACATTTGGCCACCCTTCCATGATTTATCTTCATCAACTTTGTACTTACTTGCAGTGATGTGGAAATGCTTCCTTCCTTCTCTGTAGCAGCCATAGGCACTGATCCCCGTCTCTTTATTCAAATGCTCCAGCACACAGGAAAATGTCTTTCCTTATTAATGCTTACTGGGCTTGTGTTTAGAGGGTAGGGTTGGACAGGGATTTCCAAAGTGAAAAAAAAATCAAGTAAAGCAGCCACTGAAACCCAACACGTAGAGAGGATTATGCCTCTTCATACAGGATGCCTTAACCCTGAAACGGACTGCATGGTGCTTCAGTTGCACACAGACTAAATTACTGGTGCATGCAAAGACAAAATGTCAGGGTCTGCCCTTCCTTTCCAATTCAGTTTAGTTCCAATAGTAGCGATTTCTGATGATTTTTGTCTTCATGGTTACTATTTCTTTTTCTTAGAAAACATATTTCCTGGTTTTAGTTGTTTGCTGTTTATTTTTTAACAAGAAAGGAAAAAAGAACAGTATCCTTCAACTAACTACTGAACCTACATATCACTAAGTTCTTTCAGTGTTTTTATATATGTCATCTAATTTATTTGACTTGAGTCTTGAGTTTCATGTGATTGATTTAAAAAATCAGAATGGAATATTTATAGGCTGTATAGTGATTCAATCAATATTTAAATTTTGTAATCAGATATTGTACAATGTACTATATGTGTGTATATGTACTCTCTATACACATACATCTTCACAGAGCTATGTGGAGCAATTTGTTACGTATTTTTTCAGGCATTTGATTTAAACATCATCTGGTCTAAAGGTTAGACTGGAATGTAGAACATTGTTTCACCTTGAACAATTACCTACAGGAATAAGCAGGTGCTGCATTACAAACAGTTCAAGACTTTTCTTAGTACCTAACTTTCTGTGTGACTTTGGATGGAGCTCTTAATTCACATAACCTGCATTTCCTATATAAACTAAGTAAGAATTAGGTAACTTAATCCAAGGCCCTGTTCTAAGATAAACTAAGGCATATTAAAAATGTAAGCATTTGAGGGAGAAAATCTTTTTCAAATTGAGTAGCAGCCAATTCAGCAGATAGAAAGGAACTCCAATTAATTGTATAAAATTAAAGAGTTTTATAAAGCTGACAGGAACAGAAACAAAGAAGTTATACTAGTCAAAAAAGTGGGTTGGTTATTACATTCACTTTCCTTCAGGGGATGGTAGGGGGTTTTCAGGCAGACTACCTAACTAGAGCTGAAGGGGTTTGCCCTGATTGACTAGTTTACTATTGTTAATCTTGGAGAGCTGCAATCTGCAATTAAGTTAAGCTTTGGGTTTGGTGATGTGGGATTTAACGTAGGTGACTATTTGGGTTCTATTATTTTGTTTTAGCACTTCCATGGTCCAAAACCAACAGTTCCAAACTCTCAAGACATAAAATTTTGGTTATGATATGTAGTTACAATGTAAGTCAACAGTCACAGCTATAATGTTTTTGGAAGTGAGAAAAGAAAGGTAGGAGATAGAAGGGCACTAATATTTGAATAGTGGTGCCATGGATTATTTTTTCCTTGGACTTTTTCCCTTAGTCCTCAAATTTTCTCCATTTCCATATATTTCTTACTCACAAGGATAGTGAAACTCAGGGGTTTTGAGTTAACCTGAACACACGTAAGGTTTGAGGGTAACTTGGTCTCCAACACCAGTATTTGTAGCCATATAAACTGCTATCAAGTAATTATTGGCCCTGCCATTTCTCCAGTCATTGGAAAAGTACTGGGATATTATGCTAATGAAAAGCAATCCTTGTTCTTGAGAATTTCAACACTTAGCAGAGATGAAAAGATCATCCTATTAGCAGTATCTGTTTATACATGCCTTTATTATTAGACCTTGGCAGGGACAGTTCACTAAAAATTCAAGGCAGATAATAATTACTTTTGGGGAATGTATGTCTGAGTTGGCAATGGGTTTGGTAAGGGACACACATGGAAAGGAGACATCTCAAAATACAGCAAATGCAACCTTCTGCCTTGGCTATTGAATAGTATTTCTATGGATTCCCTAGTCCTGTCGAGATGACTACAGTGTTATTTTTCTCACTTTGCTTGGCATCTTTTCTTTCTCATTCTGCCAAACCTTCACGTAGTAATTAAGCCCACAGAGCCCTTCAGTGTGTTACGTATGCACCCCTTCCGACAGAGGATAGAAAGCATTGCATATCAGGGGGCCAGTGGCTCCAAACTCTAGGAAACATTTCTCTGTTGTGTTGCCTTGTTCTGGGCACAGATATGAGTCTGCATTCCCGCTTATGTCTGCTGGCACAAAGTAAGCTCTGGCATATAATGGATTATGTTACATCTATCAAATTACGAAATGTACAATTCTTCTTAAATTTCTCTAAAGGGCGCACTCTTATCATTTTTTATGCATTCTAGGGCTACCGTAGATATAAATTTATCATTTGAAATTCAAATGGTTATAGTTATAAAGCTGCTGACTCGTAAAAACAGGAAATTTAGTGTATATCAGTATCTCAACGCAATGCATGATTTGCTGAACTTTTACGATAATTTCAATAAATTATTGAATTAGCTCTGTAGTTTTACAAATATGCTTGAAACTGTTCAAATGGTTATAGCAATGAATAACATTTCTTTGGTCTTCTGCCCTACTGGAAAAATATATTTTAGCTGACAAGCAAGTTTGAGACAAAAAGTCATTTTTCAAAGGACAATAAAGTTTAATTATTTAAATTAATGCAAGGAGAAAACTAACTTTAACTCCTATTGCTAACCTGGTTCCTACTGCCTTCAATATTCAAAATGTCTATTGACTTTAGCCAAACTTTTACTATTTTTTTTTAAAGTTAAACTAAAATAATTCAGACTGCTAGAATGTTAAAGGATTTATTTGTGACCATGAAACACTGACACTGGAAAGTGACCTAGGATTCTAATTACAAGTGAGATAGGAAGAAAAGTCAGAGACCATCTAATACTTTCCTGGTTTCTACAGCATCTACTGATCTTATTTATAAATATGACCCAATTGGAGCATCATACAAAGCTCAGTTGCCAAAATTGGTTCACTCTCATCTAAAACTGTGAGCGATATGGTAGGTTTTGTCAATTCTTTTCTAATTTACAGGAATTAAGCCCTCTGACTGACTGACTCTTTTCTCAGTTTTTCCTGTTTGGTTGTTTCACAAGAGACACTAATTCCACATAACTGATTTTGTAGTCTTGATTATTCACTTTGTTGTTTGTAGCTTGAATTTACTACGTAACAGCCAATATTCACATCATAAACCTCCTGCTATCTCAGTTGATGCAGTTTTTTCACTGATTTGACTATATGTGACACTGACAAAAAATACCTCTACGAAGTGCCTCCCCTGTGCCAAGACTTTTGTTTAAAGGTAGAGGTACTCTTATCTGTCACTACTCTGTGGACACACAGTCATTTGCCATCCATAAAAAGTGAGTATTCTTTCAACTCAACTTTCAACCTGTTATACCCTCAGATGCATCTAATAATAAGCAGTAAGTGAACAATATAGAAACATTAAGCTCAATTAAAAGGAAGGTTATAATATCAATGGGACAGTGAGTGTCATAACCTAGGGCAAAGATTATTTAATTTGCTATTTGTTGTAATGGGATATTAGCTTTATTTAAACAAGGTCACAGGTTGGACACAGTCTCCTACATGAATGGTGGAAGTTCACCCATTACTTAATATTATCAACAATTCTGTGAGTTGGCCAAGAATTGATGATTTATATTAATCAGTCCAAAAAATCTAGAGAAAGAACTTTCTTAAACTCACATTTAGGAAATAAAAAGGGTACCCATTTAAATTTGAATTTCAGATAAACAAAAGTAATTTCTACCATTGTTGGAATATTCTTTCACAAGAATATATAAAAACATTTAATTTTTACTTAATATTTAAGTTTAAAAGGATCCCTATGTTTTATCTGGTAATCTTACAGACAGTCAAAATGGTTGTAGGATATAAAGACATATCTTATGATTTCAACCCACCGTGTTTTCTACCACGCCATACTAGCTTAAAATGGTGATCTTACTCTACAGCAATTCCCAGTCACAAAGTTATAGCAATTCAATATCTCTAATTTAGAAAACTAGCAAATCATAAACTGAAAAAGCAAATCAGTAGTGAACCAACACTACTACTGGCATCCAATGAAGAATATCGATTCAGAGCAGGTGTTCTTTCAATGTGAACTCTCCAAGCCATAATCAGGTAATATTCCTCATATCTTTTCATTGTTGGTATATGTTCTATGTCCTCCATTGCTATTAACAAATATTGATAGAACTAGTATGGAATTTGAATAAAAACTACCGAGACATAGAAACAGTTACCTTAAATTGATTTTCCATCTTGTGTTGTCATTTAATCAGTTATTTTTAAATGTACTTATATATATATATATAATTATTATACAGCATTGAGAATGTTTTATGGAACTATGTTTCTACCTAAAATGAAATATCATGCCCTAAGCTGTATACCTAGATTCTTCTTCTGTCGTGGCAGGACAGAGGCCACCTCTTTCCTTGTGGGCTGGATTCACCCCCATATCTCATTTGTGGAAAAGACAGTATAGCTTGTTTCCATTAAAACACTCAAATGTAGTATTCATAGCATAAAATTTTGGTTATGGGATAGGACAAGGTTTCATTTTTTACAAAAGTTTCTCATCTTTATGTCATTTAATTTAATATCAAACCTTAAGCCACTTTACACTTCAAGCATACCCTGACACTTGATTCCAGCAGTAAAGGATATAAAAGCAAAATAAACAAATGGAACAAAATCAAGCTAAAAAGCAGCCACTATGGAAAGCTGTGTGGAATTTCCTCAGTTCACAAAATGTGTATACCCTATGATCCAGTGATTCCACTCCTGGGAATCTATTCAAATGACACAAAAACTCTAATTTGAAAGGAAACCTGCACACCTATTTATTGCAACATTAACTACAATAGCCAAGATATGAAAACAACACAAATGTTCCCCAAAACAGTAAGGGCTGAAAAAGCTGTGATATAATTACACAGTGGACTATTACTCAGCAATGAAAAAAATACAAGCTCATTTCATTTGTAGTAACAGAGGGAGCTAGAAGGGATTATATTAGGCAAAATTAGTCAGAATAAAAGATAAATGCTGGGTGGTCTCACTCATATGTGGAATATGGAGAAACAAAACAAAAGGTCAAGAAAAAATCAAAACTAACAAGCTGACCATAGAACTGAAGAGAACAATGGTGGGGGGGAGGAGGAGGTGTCAGTGAAACACAAATGAATATGGTAATGGTTCATGATTTATATGGTGACAGGAGAACTATGGGGACTACAATAAAGAAAAAATCAAAATAAATTATTTCTAAAAAATGAAAAAAGCTCGTTCACAGTAAAAGAAACTATCATTTAAATGAAAAGAAATTCTATTGATTAGGAGAAGGCATTGGTATGTCAAATATTCAATAAGGGACTAGCATACAAACAACTCTTATAATTCAACAAAAGGAAAAACAAATCCAGTGGAAGAAAGAGCTGAAAAGTTAAGCAGACACTTCCCCAGAGAAGAAATACGAATACAACAGACACATGAAAACAATGCTCATTATGGAGGTTTCTCAATATATTAAAAATGAATCTACCATATGAACAAGCTATTCCACTTCTAGGTAGAGCCGAAGAATGCAAACCACTAATTCAAAGGCAAATTTGCATTCCTATAATCACTGTAGTACTATTTGCAATAGCCAAAATATGGAAACAACCTTTATGACCTATAAAAAACGAGTGACTAAAGAAGTGGTACATATACAAAATGGAATATCATACAGTTTTAAAAAGAGATGAAACTTTTCCATTTGTGGTAACATGGACAGAATTAGAAGATTTTATGCTTAGTGAAGTAAATCAGGAGAAAGACAAATGCTGAATGGTCCACTCATAAGTGGAATATAAATAAAGTATCAGATGAAACAAACTCCAAAAGTATGGCTGCATAATCAAGGCTATGAGAGAAGCAGGAGGAAGAGCAGCAAACAATGAGAGGCAGTGCTGATCCATCTGTGGAGGAGGAATATAGGTGCTTTGGTGGCAGATGTGATACTAACTAACCGACATCTGAAGAGGTGTAAAACTTTAACTCTAGATAATACAGTGTTGCAAAACAACAATGTGACTGCTGTTAAAAAAAAAAAAAAAAGTAAAGGAGAGAGAGAAAGGAGGGGAAAATATGCCTTGACAAGAAATGTCAAATTAGAAAAGCTGGGCATGGTGGCATGTGCCTGTAATCCAAGCATTGGGAGGCAAGAGGCCCGGGATCGCTCAAGTTCACACGTTCGAGACTAGCCCAAGCAACATAGAGAGACCTAGCCTCAAAAACAAAACAAACAAAAAAAGAAATGCCAGCATTAGAAAGGAAATACTACTGTTGAGAGATTAAGATTACATGGTCTAAAAATACAAAAATCAGACAATTCCCTTTCATTTTTCCCTGTGTCCCTTTGACAAGGTATTTTGCTTCTCCATGTCTCAAGAGGTTACATATAAAAATAATATTTAGTAGAATTACTCTCTTATTAGCACTGGAACAACCCAAAATGAAAATTATCTAGGGCACAGTAAGCATTTATGATTATTATTTTTACTACCTATAACTTGTATAACAATGTTTGTTCTGTTCTTTGGAGCTCCATTGTCAAATTTACTCATTAACACAATACTTCATTTGGCCTTTCATGTACTGGCCTAATCCCCTCCTAGTTCCATTCTCTTTTCTGACTTTATCATTTCTGATTATTACTATGAATTATTATTATCATTACCACTAAGATTAGAACGATAAAGTACACAGAAATCTATACTGAATATGAAGGAATAAAACAAACCGCTTTTATGTCCTAACTCCTATTATCTCTAATCATGGGACATTTACCTAAGTCCTCATTCCCATCTTGGAGATGGAGAGATTATCCATTAGTTTGAAGAGCTGAAGTGAGAACTGGAGACAGTACCCTGGACATGTGATTTGACCAAAAAAAAAAAAAAAAAAGGTTATTTTAACAAAAAGAAGTCTTTCATTTTTCATACTCATGCAACTTTTTTCTGCTTGTACTTTCCCTTACAATCCTCTCCTCCCCACTCTGCCCTCTTGACCATAGAGCCCTAAGGACATTTACTGTACACTAGTTTTTGAAGTGATTTGCATGACCAAATTTTCTGTTGTGCAAATGTCCAATGGTTTGAACATTCTGACTTATTTTGCTTCATATACCTCTCCCCAAATCCTCCCATTTTGTTGTAAATGGCTGCATTTCATCTTTATCCAGTGGATATAAAATACTCCATGGTGTGCACAGAAAATACTTTCTTGATCCAATCACCTGCCATTGAATATTTATTTATTTATTTATTTATTTATTTATTTATTTATTTATTTATTTATTTATTTATTTATTT
>PVHY01001016.1:96708-179403 GCA_004024945.1 Uropsilus gracilis | reverse complement strand
AAAAAAAAAAAAAAAGCACACACACACATTTACCAGATATCAGAAGAGAACAGGCCAAACAACCAACAACTGAACATCAACTTAACCAACCAACAATTTGCAGAAAAATGGGAGGAGTGACTGAAGGGGGGATACAAAGGGGGGATATGGAGGGAGGAGGAGGTATCAATTAATGCACAATTGTGACAAATCAATAAAATGAATTAAAAAAAAGAATTAGAAATGAGGTACACTATACTAAAACCTATCTTTAAGGTATTATTTACCTTGAGTTACTGGTGAGTTATGTAAATTCTAGTACTACAGAAAAGCCCAAAAGACTATGTATAAATAAAAGAAAAATTACATACCTAATTAATGTCAGGTTTTTCAAAAAAGCACATCAATTGATTATGTAAGTCAATATAGAAAAGTTAGATTAAATTATATTAATTAAAATATCACACATCATGTACCACTTAAATTTTCCTCTTGCTTCATCACTAACCCCTGATTTTTTCTTGTTTTATAAATTGAAAATCAAATAAATACACTCATCAGCAACATGAGATAAAGAAAATCTAGCAATATATTCCAAGTCATTTTTATTATTTGCATATCTTTTAATAGTTTTTGAGAACCTGACTCAAGGATGTTTGTTTTTACTTATCTTTCTCTTGGTAGTAAATTTTCCTAAAGTGACCCAGAGAGTGAGGTCACACTGAGGTAAAACAATATAAATACTGATGATGAATTTATGATAAGTTCATAATCATAAAATAACTTAAGGTCATGCAAGATTGTACATAGGTATTAAGTAATACACTATACTAGTAATTCAGAGAAAGAAAAATAACACCCCTACATGTACATTGTCATTAGGGGCAGGTCCATAATAGAATGAAATAGATATACAGGGCTTCAAGGAGAGCTTTAATTAATTGTTGAAGGTGGGTAACTAGCACTGCAAAGACACACTAAAGAAAGGTTAAGATAAATGAGACCAATATTTTAATTACTTTTTATTGCACTAATCAAAACTTAGACACAAAGATCATTATGTTCACAACATGCAATGTATTTACTTAAAAGAATTTATGGATTATGAAGAAACTTGAAAATTTAACACAAGTTTAGATTTGTTCTGAAGAGCAATTTAAGTCCTAAAAAAGAAAGTTTCTGGACAAACTAGTGTATTGGGAAAACACAAATAATATCAACATTTATATTATAAATATCCAAATTCAAATGAGTCATATTGTCTGAAAATCATGACACCCCATATTCATTTTTATCAAAATGTTCACTTTTATAAATGCACTGAGACACGGAAGGAAGGAAGGAAGGAAGGAAGGAAGGAAGGAAGGAAGGAAGGAAGGAAGGAAGGAAGGAAGGAAGGAAGGAAGGAAGGAAGGAACTAGTGATAAGATGAAAAGAGAAAAACTGAGGATGTTACAGATTTGATATTAGAAATAGATTTCATGATCTTCTGTATTTTAATTTTGAACCATACATTGTTTTTTTTCCTTTATAATTTATTAAGAAGTAAAGCTATTAGTGATATACTTTTTATGTAACCTAGATAATGAAATATATCTTGGGTTAGTTAATATTCAATAGTCATAGAACTGTAGTAATAAACCTGGGTAAATGAAATATTATACCTGTTATGCCTTAAATACTAAGCACCACTGAAAAGGATACTTCTTTGGAGACTGCCTGCAATAGGGACAGAAAGACTTACTTTTGCCACCAAAGAAAAACTAAGGAGTAAAAATTTTTTAAAAAATCAATGGAACCCTGTAACAGTTGCATTTAAAATAAAATTCAGTACAACCAGAGAACTTAATTCTTGAGTAACAAAAATAAAAGGAAATGATCATTTAGGAAATATGCATTCTTGAATGTATAAAAGCAATGTGCTAAATGGATTGCAGGGAATAAAAGACTGATATTAAGAATAAGTACTTTTGGCCCTTAATTTCTTGCAGCCTAAGCAAACATGTCCATTTAATATATATATATATATATATATTAAAAATATATATATATTCCACTACATATTATTAAGTGAGGTACAACTTTACATTATGAATACTTTTATTTTCATAGATATTTCAGTATGTACTTAATAGTTGTATCACTGTAACATTTGATTTTGGCTATAATATTCACCCATGGTGGAGACATAAAGCAACTTGCTAAAACATAATTTACACAAATTCCCTATTGATTTGTGAAACATATGTTTTGACACTAGCAAATCTTTAAAATCAGCTCTGTTCAAATAGGCATCTTTGCTTTCTAAAATAAGTTTTACTATAATGCTTCAAGGAACTAGGAGAAACAAAAGAATAAGGAAGCATATTTAAAGAGAGTGGTGTAGAGTCATAGCCTTACTGAATTCACTATTCAATCTGCTAACATGTTCTCATTCCATCAGCATTCCTACAAAAGTGGCTTTTCTTGCCATATGGCCAGGTAGGGTCTCTACCTCAGAACCCAAAAGCCAAGGTCTAGACAGAAAAGTAGTAGTAGAATCAATATGCTCAGGACTCCCAGGGAAAATGATCACAGCAACAGTGTCACTTCCAGAGTCCAAGAGGAAGTGAAGTAGGGAGTCAAGCTGAGAGGTTGGTGGGGGGGAGGTAGAGTAAGGGGGATAGGGGAGTGGTGGTTGGGGAGGAGTGAGAAGAAAGACAACCAGCAAGTATTCTTTTCTAAAACCTAATTCTTGGTTTATGAAAACCTTGCTCTTCAAAATGAAAGTCCTTTTAAGTTCTCCCCAATTTTAACTGGGCTATTTGTTTGTTTTTGTTATGTTATCCAAGTTCTTTGTGGATCTTTGTTATCAGACCCTTATCACTTGTATGGAGGGCAAACATTTCTCCCAGTCAGTTGGGTTTCTTTTTATTTTGTTTATTGTCTCTTTTGCTGTACAAAAGTATTTTAGTTTGATGTAGTCCCAGCTGTTTATGTATTCCTAATTTTTGTTGCCAGTTAATGATGTGTCCGGAAATGGATTTCTGAAGTGTCATTCATGGAGGGTTTTGCCCAGGTTTTACTCTATGTGTTTTATGGTTTCAGGTCTTACATTTAAGCTTTGATCCAGTTTTCCTAGGAATATTTATTGAAGAAGCTGTCCTTATTCCAATATATGTTTTTTGCCCCTTTGTCAAAGATTATTTGCCCATGTATGTATGGTTTTATTTCTGGGCTCTTGATTCTGATCTATTTTTCTGATTGTGTATTTTTGTACCAGTACCATGCTGTTTTAATTATTATGGCTTTGTAGTATAGTTTGAAGTCTGGGATTGGAATATCTCCATTCTCTCTCTTTTTGGTCAGGAGGATTTTCAATATTCTAGATCTTTTATTATTCCAGATGAATTTCAGTAATTTTTGTTCTATCTCTTAAAAAAAGTCCCTGGTCACAAGAGATAAAGATGGTCTGCAGGTGACAGGATTGTGGGAGAGCCTCAGGGTAGACAATGTGATATATATATATATACAGAGATAGGTATGTGTGTGGGGGGTTATATGCAATCAAGGGGAAAATTTAAATTAAATTAAAATAAATAATAAATAAAATAAAAAAATATTATTGGGACTTTTATTGGAATTGCACCAAATCTGTAGATTGCTTTTGGTAGAATAGCCATTTTGAAAATGTTGATTCTTCCACTCTAAAAAGGAAATACAGATGGCCAACAGGCATATGAAAATATATTCCACATCACTGATAATCAGGGAAATTCAAATGAAAACCACACTGAGATGTCATCTTATACCAGTAAGAATAGCCCATATAAAAAAAATGGGCAACAAGAAGTACTGGCATGGATGTGGAGCAAAAGGAACACTTTTTTAAGGAACACAGATATATATGCAATATATATATGCAATACATATATGCACTATATAAATGCAATCAATAAAAAAATTAAAAATGGCACAACAAAAAACAAATAAACAAGCAAACAAAAATAAACAAAATGAAGATCTGTGCTCCTCATCAAAGCCCTGGAAATTTCTGTTCTTAATTGCTGCTACTAAGGAATATTTTAGTCAAATGTTGTTTATATTTGTAAAACTGAAGGGATAAAGTTATATATTTATTTAGAAATAAGTACATACTTTAGGAATTTTCCTATTTTCTCCTCCAGTCTTTTCACTGATGTATGCATAATTTCAAAGACAATATTTGGCACAGCACACACACTTCAAGGCAAATAGGTGAAAAGGAACAGTAGCTCAGTAAGAGTAACTTTAAATACCAAAAGGTAACATTTATGTCCAACTTTTTAAAATGTCATTCTTTAAAAGTGCCAAATATACAGAAAAGTAGGAAAAAATACAATGAATAATCCTAGTAATAATATTCAACAACTATCAAAATTTTGTCATATTTGGTTAATTTTACTAAATATATTAAGAGACTTAGGATGAAAATTCAGAGAAAAATGGAAATAAATTTAATTATGGCTGTAATTTTCATCCAGGGTTGGGGAGAAGGTTTGGGGTGGTTATACACAAAAAGTTATTAAAATATAAGGTACTTTATAGCCCAAATGTGAAACAACTTTACCTGAAGACATAATTTATATAAGAAATAAGCATTTCTTTACTTATTGCCTTAATAGTTTGATGGTAGTCTTACAATTTTTAACTAAATTTGCAGGAATTCTTGGTTATTTTCACTGGTGACATTTAAAAGAAAACATTATGAAGAAAATGAGATTAAGATAGTAACAATTATTTCAAATCATTAATTTGAACTGAGCAAATGCTACTCAAAATTCTAACCATGAAGGTAAAAACACAGCAAAGGGTAAATCATTTTTATATTTTTAATTTTCTTTGACTTTTAAATTTTATGAATCATGAGTACAAGCATGACATAAAACACAAGAATTTTTTAAATTATTTTAAATTTTAGAAAAGCCATTAGAAAGGAAATAAGAATGGAAATTTAAAATATCATTTTAGAGTTTTATGAAAACAACTCTAAATAAAACTACTATTTTAGATTTAAATCTGCATTTTCTCTTCCTGAATATATTTGCTACAATTATTAGGTTACTTAAATCATTCCATAATTAATTACACAAAATTTGACTACATGTATTCTATTATACCTAGCTCTCAATGTACATATAACTGAAATGTATCAGGTGCTGAGTAAATTTCTGTTGGGATATCATGCTATGTGGTCTCAAGTACCATGTAATTTTATGAGAGATTTATTTATTGAACTATAAATCTATGTGACATTCTTTATAATAAAATTATGAGGAACTCTGTACAAGAAAAATTGCTTCTAAGGATTATGTCATCAATACTTGCAGCTCACAGCTACCTACAGTGAGGTAGCCTCCTAGATCTTGTTAAATAAAAGTATGAGTGCCTTCTAAGAACTAAACATCAATTAGCAGTAATATCATCAAAGCACCAAGGCTCAGACTCCTAGCAGAGTGAGTGGTCTCTACAAGATTTAAAAATGACTATCATATACAAAGTAGAAGCATCAACATAAAAACATTGTAGTTTATTGGTAAGCTGTGCAAATAAAGTAGAACTGCTGACAAACACTACTTACATTCACTCAAGTATTGTCCAGAGGGCATGGTGGTTGACCAAATGCCTCAACTTGACCTTTCTATATTACTGGGCTAGTATATACATGAATGAACAATGACATCTGAAGCAGATGTATTTTAAACATCATAAAATAAGTTCCTCTCATTCTAATTTTCTGACTTTCAAGTATATTGTGGCTTATTATATAGGGAGAAAATGAAACAGTTAAATCATTTGAATCTGTAGGACAGTAAGCCCTCTATGTAAAATGGCATTCTATTGTCAGACAATATTATGCTCCAAAGTTAACCAGTATGAATTTACTTTAATGAAATGGATCTGGTCTTCAATTCTTCAGTTTAAGATCCAGATTCTAAGTCTGATAAATAAACTGTTTTTTAATTTTTTTGAGACTCTTGGGAGGTAATCTTTTTTGAAATTTTACATAATAAAAGGAATTAGTGATGAAGAATGAAGGGCACTTCTGCAGGCAGAAAGGACAAAAGGAATAAGTATACATATATAGCAGATTCTTGGATAATATAATTTCTCTCAATTTTGATGAGAAACACAAAAATATATAATCCTAACTGGGGTTCCTCCCCATCTGTGTAGATTTTAGTGATGCTTTTGAGATCAGAACTATGCCATAGAGACTGAACTTCCATTAGATCAATTAGCTGAAGGTAAAATTGAGGGCTTTTTTGTGCAGTTTTTTTTTTTTTAAGTCACAGTTTCCAAGAATCACTGACAATATTAAGGGTGAACTTCACTACATTAGAAATACTGTAGAATATACATGCACAAAGAGAAGGGTTATAGGAACTGAAGAACTAGCAAGGTTCAGAGGCAAGTCAGCACTATAACAGAGTAGCTAGTAATCGCTAGCCATAGACTAGAAAGGTTAGAATGGTCAATTTAGTCTACTTTGCAGGGAGACCTCCCTGGATGCCAGGCTAACTAGATTCCTAAGGCACAATGATGTAACAAAGATTTAGAACCAAAGAATTATGTGATTAAAACAATACTAAGAAAACTGACGTGCTAGAATTTATGAGATATCAGAAATCCACCAGCAGGTAAAGGAGTTAAGGGAGGTTAATCCTACAGTCAGCATCAATATATAACACTCCAATGTGGGTGGTAATGGCAGAAATACAAGAAAGGGATGATG
This sequence comes from Uropsilus gracilis, assembly GCA_004024945.1. NCBI lineage: Eukaryota > Metazoa > Chordata > Mammalia > Eulipotyphla > Talpidae > Uropsilus > Uropsilus gracilis. The sequence goes on along the minus strand of PVHY01001016.1, from coordinate 172,670 downwards.
GTGAAGTTGTAGAGGATGATTTATCAAATTTCAAAGGCTGACAGCTAGTGAAGACAACAGAGGCTAGTCATGAATTCTAAGGGAATAGAGACCTAAATTGCTTCGTGAATTACTGTGTCATCACAAGAAAACTTAAAATTTAATAGTATTTCATTCTATGTATAAAGTCAAAACACTTTATACACAGATGTTAAAAAGAAAAGTTGTTACCTTCGATATATCAATCTATTGATCATCTCATCCATTCTTTTAATTTTTACAATTAACAAGCAATTTTAAGCATATAGGAAAAGTTGTGTGGACATCAAATCAGAAATATAATGGAAAAGAGGTAATTCTGTTTATGGCATATCAATGGGACTGCATGGGGGGGAAATTAAGTTATATAAAATGGAACTTTGGATTCCATGGGTCCAAATTCCATGTATTACAATGGAATAAGAGAAAGGGTGATAACTGAAAGAAATATTTTGGCATATGGGGTATGGTGAGAAGAGGATTAGAAAGTAGATTAGGGTATAGTCAGTGAGTGCCTTTTGTACATACTTCATGGTGGAAGGTAAACTTTTTTCTAAATAGGTGGTGAATGAGGGCTCAGATTGTGAGCTTGCTTTGGAATAGCAAATGATTCAGAATAGCTGTTCTGAGGAATACAGCAAAAGTTAATAGGAAACTAAAAGAATTTTGCAGTGCAATAATAAGAACCAATTTGCAGTAACAAATTATGCATTTTATCAAGTTTTTGAGATACTTTCCAGCAATATTAAAACATATTTATGTAATTAGGAAAATTTTAATATAGACTGGATATTTTATAATATTAATCATTTTTCAAGGTTTGGAAATTACATGGGTTATGTTTTAAAAAACTTTTAAAAGTCATATTGCAACAATTACAGAGCAAATTAAATGATCTGAAGTATGACATTTTCTTTTTCTTAATTCAGGAATTATGAGGATGTGGAAGAAACAAACTTGACCAGAGTTAGTAATTATTAAAACAGGGTGGAAGTTACATGTTCTCTTCTTATACAAGTCTGAAAATGTTCATAAAAATAGTTAAGAATTCAATAAACAAGACTGAAACATCAACTGTATTCCTTCTTATCAATTTTCCTGTTTTTATCTTTTTTTGATTATGTATCATCTTTGTTAAATTTTCTTTTAGTTTTATAATTATTCTCCCTACATCTTCTTTCAGTTTCCTTTTCTTCCTCAAGTGTCTGCCCTTGCATATCTATTTGAAGCTGGGAGCTGCCATTTGCATGGTGGATGAACTAAGGGAAAATTATGCAGGAGTCACATTTATCACTATAGACTAGTGTCCGATTATTACAAACAGTCATAACATTACATGCCTGCAAAAGATAGTTCTCCAAAGCAATATGAAGAATGAAATTCAGACACGGAGACTAACTAGACAACTGGTACAAACAGCCAGAAAGATAACTGACTCTGGGTATTATATCAGTGTCTGGCAGGAAAAAGAACTTTTCTCAGTTGTTCGTATTAAGAAATTTATGAAAAGACCACTGGAATACATGTTTGGTTAATGGAATTAATGATGTAGATAGAAACCTGGCACAGTGGAGAAGGAAAAATCCTTTCTTGGTTCACTCTCTTGCTGACATCTCTTAATGGACATTAGTCTCCCCTTCCCTCTGCCCAGAAGATAGAGTTTATATCAATAGCCTTGGAAGACCAAGGGCATCAGCCTTGAAAAAGGAAATAAGGACAGATAACTATATTCAAGGATATAAAATAAAGACCAGAGTTCAGAGATATTTAGTAACTGGAAGACAAAAGTAAAATGTGGCAGTCCAAGACAATGATGAATTATGTGAGAAGAGAATATGCTTCTGAATAACTTTGAGATTTTTATTTTTTATGTTGTATTGGTTTACAAGACTGTATGTTTACAATGCTCTATGTGTTTCAAAGGTACAGATTCACATGTCCTCAGATGGAAGTCATCCCACCATCAAGAAACTGATAGTACTCTACCCATAGTCCATTATGCCCCCTCCACACACAGCTCTCCACCTGGCTCCCCATATGGTAACCCTAAGTGTACAAAAATTTTTCTAGGGATTGTTATTGTTATTTTTTAATTTTATTGGACCCTTTGTTTTGCTTCTTTATATTCCAGTTCTAAATGACACCATGTGGTATTTGTCTTTCTCCTTCTGACTTATTTTACTTAGTATTTATTATCCCCTCCATTTCCATTCACATGATCCTAAAAGTCAAGTTCAGTCATCACATTCCATTGTGTGAATATATCACATCTTAATTCACTGATCTGCCCTTGGGCACTTATTTTGATTCCATAACTGGCTGTTATAAACAAGGTAACAGTGAATTCAGGCATACATATATCCCTTCTATTATTTTTTTCTCTTTTCCTGGTAGATACATAGGAGTGGCATTGTTTGGTCACAAGGCAGGTTTTTAAAAATAATTTGAGAAATCTCCATATAGTTTTTCATAAGACTTGTAATAAGTTTACATCCCACCTAGAAATATAAAAGGGTCTATTTTTGTCCATTTCTCTCCCCAAAACATGTTATCCTTGGTCTTTTTAATATGGGTCACTCTCAAATGTGAGATGGTTCTCTTTGTGGGTTGATTTGCATTTCTGTGACAATATGTTTTAATGAGATTTTTTTCATGTACCTGTTGGTCATCTGTATTTCTTCTTTGGAAAAGTATTCCTCTCTTCTATTAATTTTGGGTTGGGTTATTTGTTTTCTTTCTATTGACTTGTATGAGTTCTTTATGGATAATGGATGTCACCCTTTGAAAGCTGTATGATGTGAAAATAACTTTTCCCTTTCACCACCATGCCCTTATGTCTTCACTGATAGTTTATTTCATTGTGCATTAACATTTAAATTTGATGCACTACTATTTGCAGGTCTTATATTCACGTCTTTAACACATTTTGGGTTAATTTTTATGTTAGGTGTGAGATGGTTATGTGCTTTCATGTTTTTGTATGTGGTTATCCAGTTTTTACAACACTATTTGTTAAAGAGTCTTCATTACTCCAATGCTGACTACTGATTCCTTTGTCAAAGAAAAACTGTTCATGCAGATGTGAGTTTATTTCTGGGTTCTAACCATTGATCCATGTGTCTGTTCTTACTCTAGTATCATCTGCTTGATTACCACAGTTTTGCAATACAGTTTGATTTGTATGTGTGATACTATATTTAAGATCACATGGAAAATTATAAAACTATGATTAGAACTAATCTTTAATTCTAGTTCAATACTCTAAGCCATACCACCCTTGTCCCTTGAAGGAGTCAAGGGAAAAGTAGATGCTTGAGAACATTTCAGACATGGAACTCTTTCTTTTTGTTTGTATTCAATTCAATTCAACATGCATGTCTCTTTGATAATGAGAGCCAAAGCATAGTTTGATTTTCCATTCTTGAAATAATGTTCTATGTTTTTAATCTTCTTTCAAATTCTAACAATTTCCATGATATTGTCATTGTTTAAGTTCTCAAAGTATTAAAATCTACGTTGTCTCCATTATTCATATAGAATCATATGAAATCAATCTGGGACAAAATCTTAATCTGAGAGGCTTTATTCTATATGTTAATTCATCATGGATGATTTCCAATATATTCCTAAATGACACATGAAAATTTATGTTTACTTTTTGTTTAAAAAGTGTAGCTAAAATTTTATTATTTGAAAACTCCACTTTAGTAATTCAAAACCTGAAATCAAGTAATCAGAAGAAATCATACATTTCTAGAACTGAAATCCAGAGCACATTTATATAAAACCAGCTTCAGGGTATTTAAAGAGTGCTTCTTCCTGGTGGTAGAACTCTATTTTAGGATTAACTCTTGAGAAAGAGATATCTTACTTTAGGGAGCCAGAGTACCCGAAGTGAAATAGAATGCGTAGTGAAAGAAATGGCTTAATTTCTAATAAATAGAAATAGAGGGATAAAAGAAAGTATGATGAGAGAATAAGGAATTTGAACGTGAATGGAATCACTGATCATAATTTACATAGTATCTTTGTCACCATTTATTGTGCTTTTTTCCTCAAAAAATCCAAAGCAGACAGAAGGTTATATTGGTTATTGAATGAGGTAACAAAAATCATCTTAGATTTCACAAGTATCAAGTCCATTTATGTTTTTCTTTCTCTAAATTTTGAACAATAAGAATCTTAAAAATTGTATTTTTATGAATAGAGTGGATTTTGCTTATAATAGGTTTTATATCATGTCCCTTCAATTAAATCATGACACCTTATTGAAGCTAATTGTGCTATCAAAATATTTATGACATCAGGCCTCTCATCAATCCATTTTAAAAAATGTGTCAACATTAGAAATTGAAATTCCTTTTAATCTCAACACATTTCTGAAAACTGGTCAACTCTACAGTATTTAACTATAATTTTACATATGACAGAAAAAATTCATATATTGAGTTTCCTCAATTGGAGCAATTCTGACCTCTGAGGTTATCTTCAAACTTTTAAAGTTATACGTGCTTGTTAAATTACATTTCATAAAATATTCCTCTTTGCAAATATTACTATGCCTTCTCTTCCATTTCCTTAGCCTCAGTGCAAAGTAAGGAGATATTAGCTATAGAAGCTGAAATACAAATATTATGAGAGCAAAGAGAATAAGGAACTGAAAAGCTACATTTTTGTCATGAGAATGGCTATTAACATGGCTCAAACATGTAAACCATGAGGAATATTCTTAAATTTTATATTTGTAATATTTAACAATGCTTTGAAGTTTGGTTGTTTTCTAAATGTAACATTTCTAAACAACCTAGATCAGTAAATAAAATCAAATATTTTAGAAAAAATACTATTTGATTGAGTAAAGCAATTATAGAAATAATCTTTTCTAGGTTAATTAAAAACATAATGAGGCTAGTCTAGATAATGGCTTTATTATACTAAAGACAATAAAAAGGTTGGAATATATTTCTGATATTTGGTTTTCTTTTTTTCATACTAGTAAGCATTCAAGGAAAGTAACAGGGTGAAAACAGACACACAGTACATATTAAAATGCAGGTTTCTCCATGAAACTGTAATGAGATTTGTGTCAGATGGTTTTGTTCACTCTAAACCCATTATAATAATAAGATAAAATGGAAATGGGCACTTCATAAAACAGAATGAATTTTATACCAGAAAGAATATCTACTTCAAAAGGTTCACAAATATATATTAGACAGTAGAGATTGTATAATATCTGCTATATTGTGAGTGGGCATTTTAATATGGTGTTATTTAGTGATAATATTTTATGAAGATTTAAAGTAATACTTAGCAATATTCTATAAGGCAAATCAGCATATTTTTCAAATCACCTATTACCTACAAGTTTAGTCAATAACTTGTCTTGCCTTGACTATATAGTAAGTTAGATTAAGTCCTAATTCAAAATGAATTTTCTCTTAGTTTAAATTTAGATGATATAAAAAAAAAACAGCCATCACAGAGATAGTTGACATTATCTGTGGATATTTCTTCTATCCTTTTCTCCATTATACATTCCCAAAAACAATAATCAGCACACTGGATTTGAAGTTTTTCATGCCTGTGGTATTTGAAACTTTCAACTCACACATCAGTAAACATATTATTTTGCATGGTTTAAAATTTTGTAATTATTATATTGTAATATGTATACCTATCTGTATGTAATTTGTTTTCTTTCCACAAAAACAAAAAAATAAATAAGTAAATTTAGACAATAAAATTAAAGTAGATAAAAAGCACCAACTCACCTCAGTCCATGTATGCTACCAACATGGGGTCATTTGTCCCAGATTCTACTACTTTTATCTGCTCTGAATATTATAAGCAGCCTGTCACATTTCTTAATTGAACCAGACATCTTATATTTTACAGTCCTTTGAAAATCCCTTTTCTCCATGGACACAGAGTAGTCAAATTAAAAAAAAAAACTTTCAAATTCTTCATTCAGTGCTTTCAGTATACCACATATGCAGTGAGAACTTAATATTGAAGCAAGAGAGGATCTACTTGCTGAGAAGTGGATTCTTGGCACATGATCAGTAGTGGTAGGAAAACCACTATGAGATGCACAGCTGGAGACAACAGTGGTTCCAACTGCTTCATGCCCTTTCTCTGCAGGAAATAAAAGCTTCCTAGCTGCCTCACAGTCCTCTCCCCCAATCTCCTCCCCGACCCTGTTCCCATCAGAGCAGAGAAAAAAGACATTAGCAGTTTGTCTGCAGCTACTCCTCATATCTGTCTACTCCAATGATGCCTTAAGCTCATGGCCAATGCCTCTGGAAATCATTTCCATGCCCTGCCAGGATACCTTTCTTTTTCTTGGCAAGTCATTAACCTCCCCTCTTTGCTGCTCTTCTATTTTTCCTTTTCTCTCTTTTCTTGCCCCCTCTCTGTTTCTCTTTATCCTCTTTGTCCCTTAAATACACATTTTCTTTTTTATCTTTGATTGGTTTCTCCACACGATTCTTGGTTTTTGCCACACACTCTCCCATCTTCAGTTTCAGTGAAGTTGAAGTTCAACTTCATGTAATCAGAGCTAGACTCTGCTTCCTACCACTGCTTGACCTCATAGCTCTAGGGCTAATGACATCTATTGATTCTATGTCCAGAATCTCTGGTCCACCCAAGAAACAAATGCTAAAGGTGGGTAGAGGTGAGGTCATCTCCCTGTCTTTATTTTATTATTTTTAATGGCTTAAAAAAATATGTAGTGAGGTCTTATTTTCTGTCAATCACAATGCAGTTTTTAAACTGGAGCAAGAAGCAAGGACAGAGTACATGGTTAAGGAGTGATAATCTTTGATTATCTTAGAATGGAGTGGGGAAGCAATAAACTAGATTAGAACAAGATTAACTTTTGGAGAATATTATTTCTAAATAAAAGCAGAAGTATCTGTAAATTCACTCAACAGTATGCCACACAACTTTTAGAAGATAATTCTACTCACTGCTTTTGAGCAAGTTTTGCTTGCTTTGGTGAGTTTGCTCATTATTGTCTGCATATCAGTATAAATACTAATCTTTACTTCCTAATACTATAAATATGAGAGGAAAATCAATGTGAAGAATTTTAGAGAAATGCAGCCTTTCAATTATAATAATTTTAGAAGGCTGACTCATTACCTACCAATTAAACACTGACCAATATGTAAACAAAGAGTCTAAATTATATGTGATTAGCCATAGAAGCCATCAAATAAGAAGCAAACATTTTGGTCAAATGGAGTGGGAGAATGACAATTTAGAGTACAAGGACAGTTTTCAACCTAATAAAGAACTCGTCCTTTTCATATACCATGTAAGAGTTGACATTGATTCCCTCTTGTGGGGAAGCTGGATGTGACATTAGTGTGTATTCTATATGCATGATATAAGAGCAAACAGACCACAATTATGAAAAAAATTACAGAAAATGTTTACCGGAAAGTACATTATTATGACAGAATAAAACAGTATGCTATTGACATCTAAAAAAGAATAACAGGCTGGTAAAAGAAATGGGGGGAAATTAAGTGAAAACAGCACATTCATAGTAAACCTTTTGGTAAGATAACTTTAGAGCAGTTAAATTATGATATATTACACTATGTTAGGATACAGGAAAATAATGACTAACACTTCAATGGAAAATAAGAAAACCAATTTATATGGCCACTAAACATGATGCCCAATATCTCAATTACAAGCAGTTAAGCTATTATATTTCACCTATCAAAAAACAAAATAAAAACCTCAAGTCACTGACAACACTCAGTATTGGCAGCTGGTGAAACAAATAGGTAAATGTAGGAAATCTCAGCAAAAGTATGAGCACCGCACTCAGAATTTGATCATTACGAACATACAATTTTTTTTAGTCCTGAATACTAAAGAGCTCCTCCAGATTCTTAGACACAGAGATAGTGAACATAGTAACCAGAACTCCTTGAAAAGTTCTCTTAATGAGAATTTTTCTGCCTGAATGAGTAATAAATTGGTACTCTAAGACAGTTTTCCTGTATGAAAATCTGGTAGTGTTCTTTACAGCTGATAGGGGACAATCACACTCCTTTAACACACCAAACCAATTATCTACATGTGTCCTAAGGGGAAACATTTTTCAAATGTAGTGATGGATGTATGCACTTGTATTTCAATACCACACTCTAGAATTGATATCAAATTGCTAACAACTTCAATAACCAATAAAAACTAAGACTTTAGGTTATGGTATATGCACAGAATGGAAAAATATGGTGAAAATAAACCAGGTCCAAAGCACTGTTTATGATGTAAACTCATTTGCTGAAGTATAGAGCAATATATACATAGAAAAACATACAGTTACCAAAATTATTTCAAGTTTTTTTTATTATCTTCTAACATTAAAATAATTACGATTAGTTCCATTTGTTTTAGTTATCAAAATTCATTAATTAAAATACTTACAAAAATAAAATAATAGGGGTATGTGAGGATAAAAAAAGAAACGTATTGGGAATTCAGTCATTTTGAACAAATCATTTCACTTTATTACTAAATGTTGAAATTAACAAGTATGTCGTGTTTCTTGTACTTAGAGAAGCACAGTAGACAGCACTCACAAAACAAAGTCTTAATGAGACTTATTTCTATGAGTGAATAATGAGTTACATGAATATTAAATGTTGAACACCACTAGAGGAGTACTAGAAATTAAATGAAAAGAACATGATTCATACAACATAAAGGAGGCTTCATAAGAATTTCAGACCTTTTCTAAGACAAACTAAAAGTATTGAATATTGTCAAAAACCAGGTAACAATAATGTTTAAGGAAGTCATCTGTAGTTTCATCTATATCTAAGACAAACTGATTAACATTTACAGAAAGGATAAGACTATGATGGATTTGAAGATTATCATGAAAGATGTGGACTATCTTTTCTAAAGAATCCCCATTAAAAAAAAGAAGAAGAAAATCCACATTAGACTTGTAAAGTGTTATAGTCAAAACAATAAATATATGATCCTGAATTACTAAATATAAATTCCTAATTTATAGAGTCATAAATCAATAAAAAATAGAAGATGAAGATGTTTTGCATTTTGGGGGTCAACATTATGGAACACAATTACTTTGCTATACTCACAACATGCGTTGTGATGCAAATGTCAAAAATAAAATGCAGAAATGTAGGAAATCATGTTCAACCCAATAAAACAATCCTTTGTTTTGATTTAGATGAAATAAACAACTGTGCTGAAAGTGGCTGAGAACAGATAGTAGGAAATTCACAGATTATGAATGAAAATAAATCAGTTCTCATCTTCCTTAAATAAGAAAGACCTAGGGATTAGAAGTCAGATAGATGCCCTATAAAGATTTAAAAAGGTGGCAGAGAGTAGTTTCTTGTTGGGAAATATAATCCGTCAAATTAGCTATTTGCCATACCTATGATACACCTGTCACTAAACAACATTAACTTGTCAATTAAAGTGCTTAATTACCTAAAATTACTTCTTTATAAAGCAGGTTAATAAAATGATCTGAAAGTGAAATACTGACTTCACAGTCATTCCAAGGGAGAACATAGTAACTCAACAACCCAACCTCAGTCAGCAATGGTTGTTTCTTTTCTTTATGTTTCCATATTAAAAGAAAGGATAAAGGAAATAAGGCTATTTTTTAAGACCCTACTCAAATTATTTAATTAACATTCTATATTTTGGTAATATTGTGTCATAACATTTTTAAACGCTTCTTTCAGTTGGCTGGGTAATATATTCTTTTACAAGGCAGGATGTTCTTTAACATAATGGTTTCAGGGTATAAAACTAGCACTTTTTTTTTTTTTTTGCCATATTAGCCCAGGCATTTATTATCACATTCAAGAGCACAGCAATATGCAGATCTTTATAATGGTGAGCAACATGATAAATGTAATTTTAATTCTAAAATTCTATATTGAACTATAGAATTACATATATACAATTATATATAGAATTATATTTATATTCTATAAACACCTGTAGAATTATAGGTGTTTATCAAGTTCCCCAGTTCCACTGTATTTTCCAACCTAGACAAATCCTACGGCTTCATTAAGTGGGGGGTTGGGAGGTAATGATGGGGGCAACAGGACTCAAAGTTACAGATTTAAAAGCAAGAATGTAGTAATTATTCATCATTATTTTTTTTCTTTCTGACTTTTAAAAAATGTATTGATTCTGTAAATACATTTATTTATTTATTTGTTTATTTATTTATTTATTCCTCCCTCCCTTCTTCCTTCCAGGTGTCACCATATACCACAGAGTTCTCCCACCACCATATATCCTGTGTATTATAACCAAGGTCCCCTGCTCATTGTCATCTATCCAGATTCTTGATGCTGCTGTTGTTGCTTTCCCAAACCCCCTCCAAATCACAGCATCCACAACAATAAGGTATTTGTGCCCTGGCAGTAAGTCAGAAACTTAGGTTCCAATCTTGGATCTACAATGTATTGGCTGCCAACTTTGGTCAAATTACTTAACTTCTTGAAATGCCAATTTCTTTATTTTAAAACTTGGAAAATAAACCATACTCCACAGTATCTTCAAATATCAAATGAATTTTTTTTTAGGTATGTTAGCTTCATACCCAGCTCACAGTAACAGCCAAAGGATGGAGCTGGGATTCAAAGTCAAGCAGTTGAATCTACTGCTCATGCTCATAACCAGCTCTCTAAATCGCCACATGCATTTATATAGCCTGAAGTTTCTTTTCAAAAGGTACAATGCCAGTTTGTTCCTGCTTGTTTCTAATGCTTTTCTGGCCAAACAAAACCAATGTCCACTGGAATTCTAATTTCTAAGGGCCTGTTATCCTTTACAATATGTCATCTACTGAAAATGTAAGTCTTTGTTTTCTTTTTCCAGTGAAAACCAAAAATGTTAATACAAACACCAGATGGTTGAGGATAAAACCCTGTAGAGTTCTCTTCTTAGGTTCCCTAAGATGACACATATTCTTAATTAAATTCTCTATAAGTACATTCTCTTAAATAGAAGACACCTGCATAAATTAGATTGCGTGTGTAAATTTTGGCATATTTTATTGGCAGCCACACACATGTTAAGTACATAAATTAGATTATATTTCCCTATATATTTACCTATGAACAACAAAATTAAGAAATTCATTAAAATCAAAATAGACTCTATGCACCACCTAACTATGACTCTATTAAGAAAATAATTCTAGGGTTTCGTTTAGTTAGTTAGATTTAGATTAAATTAGAGTTTGTAAATTCTTCACAGATTCATTGCTTCCTTTTTTAAAATATAGGATACATGAGTCACTTAAGTCAATGGATACTAAAGTCATATGTAGTCCTTGGTTACATATATTTCAGCACTTATGATTATAGTGTAAAAATCACTGTTAAATATGAGATTATTTAACTTCCTCTTAAATTAACCCTGTATAGCCAAGCAGAATTGTCCAAATGAAAAAGAACAGTTTCTTATGGAATAATGGGAGAGTACTATTCTTTCACCCCCATAAAACATACTGAAATAGGTCAAAATAAGGTGACAAGAAACCAATTAACTTTTAGCACTTTTAACACTTATAGTAATTGGAATGTGAGGTCACTTCAAAAGGGAGTAAAGTGGAATGACTATGGTAATGAATATTGAGGCCTTACACATACTCAAAAATATATGGTAACAGATTCTTTGAGATTCATTTTATATTACTCTGAATGTAAATACTATTAAAAGTGACTCCTGAGTGCTAAACTTTAGAAGGCCTTTATCAAAAGAATTTTAAATTTATTAAACTTTTCATCAACATTTCTTTGTATGTATATTTATCTTAGGTTTAATTTAGACATCTGTTCTGTGCAAAACTTAATTTAGTAAATTATAATGTTTTAATTGGTTCATGGATGTTGGAAACATAACCTAAAAGTAAAACTTAAGATGCTGAAAATGCCTTAGAGAACCACCAGGTAATGATAAACATTCATATCTAGAGCTCTTCCATGACATGAAATGCTGTTACTATGAACTGAGAGTCAGAAATTTGGTTGAAGTTTTAAACAGTTTACTTGGTTTAGTAACAGTTCTGACCATAAAGAAATTTCCCTAGCCCACCAATTATTAAGTGTACTCATACTACAATATTAATAGACTATGTTAAGGGACATGTCAGTTGCAGAGATGAAGAAATTTCACAGGGGTAATCTCATCTCACTAATGGAAATCAGGTTTCCTAGAAAATATATGTATTACTTATCTATTGTGCCCTCAAAAATTAAACTCTAACAATTTAGTGAGCTTAGACAATGCTTCTTCTGCCACAGTATGTTGGTGAAAAATCTGAGATTGGCTTAGCTGCGTTGCTCTCAGAGTCAGGGTTGTAGTTAATTGAAATTGACTGGGAAGGAGTATTGGCTTCCAGGAAAGTTCATGTGTGTGCCAGGAGATGACATCTGTCCTCACCTGGTGGGTTGCTCTATAAACTGCTGAGCGACCTGATGTCACAGCAGCAGCTTTCCCAAAACTAAGTAACCCCAATGGAGCAAGTGAGAACAACATCTTTTATAACCTTCTCACACTATCATTTTCTGCTATATTCTTCTCATTAGGGAGTCACTATATCTAGTCACTCAAGGGAATGGAAATTCAATTCCACTATTCAGAGCAAAGATGGTTAGAGAGTTGTGAATTTTCTTTTTAGTTATCACATAGTAACATGTTATATACTAAAATAAACAATATGCAATATGGTAGATATGAAGTCAGTTCTAAAAGAGGGAAAGGCAACACAAAGAGAGGTAGAAAATAACAGCATACTAAATGAAGAAAAGCAGAAGCTGGATGAGGTGTGTTTTTTGTGGTGCTTGCAGAGTGCAAAGGCACAAAGGTTTATAATCAAAACAGAAATGGCAGTGTGAGTGATCCTTCTGGCAAGTGAGTATAGGAAAACTGGAGAAAGCAGAATTGTTATGTAGCAAGAAGAAGTCAAGGGACTTTCACAACTGGGCATGAAAAATAGAGAGCAAAACATGGGTAGGTGGCAGCAATGGAGACAATTAGGAGGTGGACTTGGCAGAAACACAAAAGTGGCTGATAACAAAACAAGAGGTGTGAAACAAGAGAGGGATAAATCAGATGTGACTCCATGGATCACAGGTTTGGTGTCTGAGAAGGTGATGATCCCATTAACAGAGAAGACAAAAACTAAGTTTAGAGAGCTTCATAATCTATTAATGTAGACAGGTTGCATTTGAGAGTTTGATGCACCACATAGGTAAAAAATTAAAGGTGTGTGTTTAGAAGACAGGTCTCACTAGTCTTATAAGAAGTAGTGAAAGCTACAGGTTTGGAAGTAGAAAACTGCACTCAGGAACAAAATGAAGAAACAGAAACAAAGTCAAACATACAATAAATATCCACTTTCAGAAGATGGAATGAGAGTTACAAAGAACATTAAAAAACAAGAGTTAGAAAGACAAAAAGGCCTAAAGAGAGGTAAATAAAGAAATTGTGGTAAGATTAAAGGCAAATACAACTCACTAAGAGGTGCAAGAAACTGGAAGTTATTAAAAAGCCACTGAAAGGACTGACCATGGACAACACAGGTTGAGGAACAAAAGTGAAATCCAGACTATAAGATTGCAAGGAGAGAGAAAAAAGAAAATAGAGATATTTGATGGAAATGACTCTTTAAAAAGCACAATGGATAAAAAGCAAGAAACAAAGAATGATAGCAACAAACTACCAGTTTATAAGTCACCGGGAGTTGTGTAATGAGTGGTGAAAATTATTGCATTGCTAATTTGAAAGTTACCTTAGGGTGATAGTAAAAGTTGTCTTATTGCTATAATCACTAAGCAAGGTCCGCACACATTGAATCATATTATCACACAACTGAAACCAGTAATACTTTTCTTGTCAATTATTCTTCCAAAAATATTAATGGGAGCAACATATGAGAGCAGGTCGGAGATAAAGATCTCACACTGATCATAATGATGTAATGTAAGCTAGCAGTGTAAAAATCAGAGTAAGAGAACTACAAGAGGGGCTGAAGATCACAAGTGTTTTTTTGTTGTTGTTTGTTTGTTTGTGTTTGTTTTGTTTTTTTTTTTGTTTGTTTGTTTCTCTTCTTAAGAAAACAGATTAGAAGAGAGGGTAGCTGAAATGAGGCTTTTGAGGTGAAAAGGCAGGGAATTTAGAGGAATTCAGCTGGAAAGTCCCAATCATGAATAGCACAAGGATTTATACACGGAAGTTGTTGATGGCTATTTGAGGTATACACAGACATTTCATCCAGTTAAATATTAAGCCACATGATAACATTTGTAATTTAAAAGAAACCTGCTTTCTATCACAGTTTCTTCTCACTAATATAATCACATATGTAGAATGAATGCATTGTTACCTGACTAATGCCATCTGTGGCAGTTTCTGCAGCAGTCATTGTGATAAACATACAGAATTTTTCTATTTTGGGATTGAGGGCCATATTTTCACATGAGTGCATTCTGTGGGTGACATTTCACAAAGTGTTTTTTTGAAATAATTATTGTGCTCTCAGTTTCTTTGATCTCACTCTTAAAGAAATCTTGTAGACACAGTTCTGAAACCAAGTTTTAGAAAATTGGTGATGCTGAACTTCAGGGTCTTTGCTACTGTGGAATTATGTAAATAAATCATATAAACCCTGTTGATTGAATCAGAATTGGACTACTTAAAAAACATAAAAAGGCAGCTAAGACAATCTTATATTTTAGGAATAAGCTGCATGTTTTTCAAGCTGGATTATTAACTGAAATAAACTATTTAAATGTAACTTAGAAACAGAAAAATTTTGGTGGACTTGGCTCAAGGAGTATATTGATTGTTTGAAAATATACAAAGCAAATACTTTCTTAAGAAAGGTTAAATGAACACAAACCTAAAAAAAATCTAACATTATACTTTCCTATACTGATGTTTAACAGACTATAACCACGTAGACTAATGCTATATATATATATTTATATTTGGCTTCATTTGGATTGTTTAATTGTATCTTCATGTTCTGACATACAGCTTTTGACATAATACTTTTACTTTTAAAATGAAGTATAATATATTATTAGACTATTGTAGATATGAACATACATATAACTTTAAAATGACTGTATATGCTTATGATATTTATAATGCCAACGTAAAAAGATACATGCTGTTAATTTTTAACACTTTAATCTAGACATTCTTAAATGCTATTATAATTCATAAATCGGTTGTCTCTATATTTTACATACTTTTCTTTATTTTGTTAACTATCTTTGTTTTACACCCTTGTTAAACTTTTGACTTCTCCAGATATGGCCCCCATCACTTTCCACCAGCAAAGCATCCCATATTCCTCCAACATAATACGTTGTACTTCCCTGATCTGTTTTCATCCCTCCTTCTCCTCTTCTGGATGCTTCAGATCTATGGTCAGCTTTCAAGGGCTGATTTAGCCCTTATGTCTTAACCCTTATGTTTGTCTTTGTATCACCCTTTGGAGTTAAACATCCCTATGTTTCAAGGATGCTTAATATCATTAAGATTTTAAATAAGAAAAACTGAAAACTGAACAAGCATTCTTAATGTATATCTATCTGTGCATCTGTCTTTCAAAACAGCAGAAAGATTTCTAGGCAAAATCCACAGCATGACAGAGTATCAAATCTGAAAAAGAAGGAATCATCTAGTTACACAATATGAATGCTAATGAAAATGAGAGATTAAAATCTCTACATGAAAAGATACATTACTTTTAAATAACTCTACTGACTTTACATGTAAAATAAATTTCTTAAAAGTAATTCCACAAGTATTGTTTATATTGAAAATTATATTCAGCATTGTAATAGCAGACCTGACAATACAATAATCGAAACTATATATTACATGGATTGAAAAAGAGACAATAAAACTAGCACTACTTACAAGAAAATATGACAATTTATATAAAAAACTACAGATAATCTGCATATAAATATTAGATTAATAAGTAAATTTAAGTCATTGGAATCACAGTCAGTATAAAAATATGAAAGTTCTATTTATCTTTCATTTTTAGGTATTTCCACATATAAGCAAAGAGAGAACAAATAGAAAATTAAAAAACAAACAACATTTCCACAGCATCAAAAATAAATAACCAGAAAGTCAATCAATCAAAGGATATGGAACATATCTACAGAAAACTAGAAAATCTCATTGAAATGCATTATATCTAAATAAAAAGGGTATACTTGTTCATGCATTAGAAACTGAGATTTCAAAAAAAGTCAGTTCTATTTTAAAACACTTTAGAGATGCAGTGTAATCCTAATCAATTTCCCAGACTTTATTGTTGGGGGTGGGGGAGGGGGAGAGAATCAATTCTTAAATTTCTATAGAATAAAGAAACTCACATTGAAGAGCAAAAGTGGAAGACATTCACTGCCAAATAGATGTATTATAAAGCTAGACAAACTAAAACACTGTGATCTTGAAACAAGAATAGAAAAAAGATCAATGGAACAGAATGCAACCTAGAAATATATTCTTATATAAATGGTCCCTTGAGTTATGAGGATGACACTGATATGCAGCAGCATAGAAGGGTTGATCTTTCCAATAAATAAATATTCATATGAAACTTGATATTCATATGAAAATTATGATAGATCCTAGCCTCATATCATACGCAAAAATCAACACCAGAATTTGAAAACTTGAACATGAAAGATAAAATAGAACTTTTAGAACCAAATAAAGAACACCTTCTTAGTAGGGTAGGCAAGAATTTCATCAAGGAAACCCCCAAATTGCTAACCCTAAGAAAGTGAGCCACATTAAAATTAAGAACTTCTGTTTTCAAAATATATCATTATCAGGATGAAAAATAAGTCAGTGAAGATATTCACAAACCATGTATCTGACAAAAAATTCATATGCAGCACAAACACTCTTACAAATCAATCTTAAAAAGACAAAAATCCTAGACTGAAAAAAGAAAGAAAAAATAATCATAAAAAACCCTGGAACTTATGACAGAATGGAGTTTATTTCATCTAACACTAGAGAACAAATATAAAGGTGAGACTAACTTCGAGGGTGACTAATCAAAGCTTGACAAGGGAATCAATCATTATTCAACCAAACAAGTGAAAATTAACATGGGTTTTAAAATTAGAGGCAAAAATATGGGAAAGGAAATTCCAAGTAGAGAACACATGTATAAGATTAGGAAAGAGTAAGTTACCATAGATGCCCCAGACAATGCAATTCAGTAACAACAGATTTTAAACCTTAAGGAATGAAACAGGAGATAAAGCACAGAAGTAGGGATACAGAAAGAACTCCTTTCATCATAGAGTCATGTATCTGACAGGCTTCCAGGGTTGGGCTCTATCTGGTGGAAAACCATGAATCAAACAATAATATCTGCACAAAAGGATGCTTTAAGAATTCATTTGGTTTGCTTACTGCAAGCATGGAATGAATGATCTATGGAGATGATATTGATGGTTACATGCCCATGCTCTGTCTGTACTCACTGCTTGGACTCAAATACCAGCTCAGTCATTTCCATGTCTACATCTTGGGATACATTATTTAATCTTTTTTGTCCTTCAACTCTGGAAGGGGGCAATAGAAGCTGTTGTGAATATAAATATGTTAATATATGTAAAGAGTTTAGAACACTGGCTAGATATAGCACTCAGTAAATAGAGAGCTTTGATGTCATTAACAAATATAGATTTTTTTCCAGTAGAAAATCAACATGATATTAAAAACTTCTTGGAATGTAAGTGGAGACATACACATACATATACATTTGTCTAATTACTATCTGGCAGTTATTAGTCAGCTGACTCACTTTAGACTTTGGACCCTATTTCCTTCTCCCTTACCATTTTTAAAAAGGTTATGTAACCACAAATCTCAGAATTTTTTTTCCAGTAACTGTTCTAGAATTCCAACAGTTTTGAATACAACTACTATGACTTACATACTGACTTTTCTCATGATTATTAGATTTTCCAGTTCATATACTGGGTTGATATTTAGCTGAATGGTCACTTATTCCCCTTCATATTTATTTGTTGAAAATATTTGCCTGAATTCATGGGAAGAGAGTCAAATGTGATTATTAATAGGAAATGAATATTTCTCAAAGAAAAATTTTAGTTTGTGAAAGAAAACTGTACATTTACATTTTCTGCCTTTGACAAGTCCAAAGTCAACTCATTACCGAGTGTCTAATGACTATGCAAAAACAGTTATGAGGCCTTCTTCATTTCTCATTCTACAAGCTTGGGTTTATCAAAGGGTGGAGGCAGAGAAAGGCATGGGTGGATGTAGTAATCTGTCACACCTATTAGGGTCTACCTTAGCAAGAAGAGCTTATCACCACAGATATTATTTATAATTGCCAGAACATGGTGTAATAAAAAGCAGACTGCCTTTTAGTCATTGTTGTTATTGCTTTTAAATTCCCTGGAGACAACGAACTTCCTTATTAGCTGCAGTCAGGGTGGCAGCATGCATTACCCCCCTTTTTTGTTATCTCACTGCCTAGCCCTATCAGTAGAGGAAATGTTATTTTATTATGGGAAAAAAATTCCTTAGTGAAAACAATTGGAGGCAAACTTTTAAATATAATCTCAAATATAATTGATATGAATGTTCCACTTTAGAGATATGTATAAAGTATTGAAATACAGGCAGACACCCCTGTGTGCACAGGTATCTGTCCATCTCCATACTAATTTTTCAATCAATTTATTTTTTTCCATATTTTCTAAAATAAATATATGCACTCTGATAATAAGAAAAATATTTAATATGCATATCTACTGAGCTAGTAAGAGGATTTTGTCTGAACTAAGAAAGTATTTTATTTATACCAATTTATTTCTACTTTGAAATTTCAGGAAATTTCAACACCTGCTACCTAAAAAGTAAAAAAGACGGTGGGAGGGGAAAATCCAGACCCTTGTAATACATGAGTCACTCAGATGGTGTTTTCATGCCCGCAACATTTTGTCTCTGTATATATCACACATAAATCTTTTTGCCCATCCACCAAATAGTAGATTATGAACCACATGAACACTATTCCTTTATCCATTTATATCATCTAACAGCAGAGATTCAAGAAATACAGTATTAAATATTATGTATATAGCTGAAAATTTATATATAAATAAATATTGGTAATTTTCTTAAAAATAGTTTGCAGAGCCATAAAACACCTTCATTGACATACGGAATTGAATAGTTATATTTTCCTATTTTAGCTATTAATTGAAGATATATATTTACTTTAAGAGGACTTTTTTTTTTACATTGAAGTTTATTCTGTTTCAGGCTGTCAGTCTATTAATGAACATCTTCTCAACATGAATTAAAGTTATTTAATATTTTTATCTACTTTTGAGCTAACCAAAACAAATATTAATATACCCCAAAATAGGTTTGATGGCATCACTGACTTGCTCAAAAATATGTAATGACTTTATCACCATATATACACAATCTTGATTGAAAGACCTCCACAATTTCACCTTAATCTACTTTTTTCAGCAATTCCTGCCTTCCTTTTAACATCCTCCCTGTTGTCTGATTATGTAAGTTTGCCTCCAAAAATCTACTCTTCCAAAGTTATTCATCCAGAATGATCTACAAAAAAGTAATTTCCCAAGTGACACCTTCCCATTTTCTGTTTATATCTTTCCCTCATCTGACATGGAATATGGGAGTTGCTTAGCAATTGCCTTTAAGAAGTTCTATTTCTCAGCAGGTTCTATAATCTCCTGTTCTGGGTCAGCATCAAGTCAGACTCCTCCTTAACTCACACAATGTATTTTTTGCTCACTTATTTTCTCTGAATCTTACCCACATTATTCCTACTTCCATCCCTGATTCAGCAAATCAGGATCAGAACTGATCTCCAAATCTAGTCACCATGTTAGATTCTGAAGTGAACCCTAATCTCTACAAACATGTCGACGTAGGTGTTGGTGGTTGAGGTTACTGGTCAACTTGGCAGAACTGGTGAAGATAACAATGAAAAACTCTCTTTAATTTGATCTCTGCCTGATTCCAAAACTCTGATGCCAACTTCAGATGGCAGTGCCATCATTTAATTGCTACAAAATCTTGGAGTAATCTAATATTCTTCAGTTTATTTCACAACCCATGTTTTATTGACTTTAAAACAGATCCAAAATCTAATCATCACATTTCATATATTTTAATGGTTTCTTATATACCTAGTCTTAAGTTTTATCCTTTTAAGATAAAGCATATATGAAACTGATAATTTTTTGGCTCAAAATTTTCTAGCGGTTCCCCATTCTACAGAAAACATAAGAAAAGGTCTGTATAATGGTTCATAACTTCCACACAGTCTTCCTTTATATTACCCCTGTGAACTCATGTTATACTAATATTTCCTTGCTCTCATGTCAGCAACAAGCATCTTTACTATTTCTCTGACAAGAAACTATATTCCTGCTCTAAACTTTGCCCTCTAAAATATGTTTTAACCACAGAACAGACAAATTATTCTCTCTTCCCCTAAATAATTTTTACCAATTTATTTATTTTCTTTAGCTACTGTTCATTTTTGGACATCACTCGATTTTTTTCCCCTCAGATGTTATCTGTGTAGTTCTCCCACAGCACCCATGATCCATCTCTTCCATTACTTATATCTTCCCACCTTTATTTTGGCATCTCTTTTTCCCCCTTCCCTACTGTAAGTGAACTAAGTCAGAAGGAAAAGATATTGAATGGTTTTGCTTAGATGTGGAATATAGAGAAATTGAACAAAGAGGATAAAAACAAACCCTGCACACTGACTTTAGATCTTTCCTTGAAATCTGACTTCAGTATCACTATGTCAAGGATGTTCTAGGTACCCTGCTTAAAACTGCAAACTATGTCTCAAAGAGGATAAAAACAAACCCTGCACACTGACTTTAGATCTTTCCTTGAAATCTGACTTCAGTATCACTATGTCAAGGATGTTCTAGGTACCCTGCTTAAAACTGCAAACTATGTCTCAACACTTTCAATCTTTCTCACACAATCTTTTTTTATATTTTTTCCACTCTACTCTTTATTTATTATGCTTATTCCTGAGCTCTCCTTTTTAGTATGCAAGCTCCACTCAAGGACAGGTATTTCTACTTATTCTCTTATGTATTCCCAGAATGAGAACTATATCTGACATACAATATGCACTAAATAAATCTTTGCTGAATGAAGGACTGACTATACTTTCATCTGTACAGTTTGCCAAGGACTAATTGATGCCATTCATTGTTGAAGTTTCAGAGGTCAAAGGACAACTTTATTGTCTGGCTGCCTTCGCTCTTCAAATTTCTCTATATTTGAAATCAGAGAATTATTTTCTTTTTCAGTGTTGACTGACTTTCTGAAAGCAACCCCACAGTATCCTGCACCTGATCCATTTAGAATCCATGTTTTTGTATAGTCACAAATTGGTCTCAATCCTAGATCTCAATCAGGTTGTCTGATATTGCTATTCAGGAATATTCAGTTGTTAGTACTTCCCAATTAAGATCTTTTTGGTTGTACTTTGCTCCATTTATGTCTATGATTAAAGTCATATTATAAATCATATTATAACATGACTAAAGTCATATTACAAGTCCTATTATAAGAATCCAGATAGTCCATCAGTAAAAAATATATACGAAAGGGCAAAATGCATATTTCACAGAATGTTTGCAAAGATTAATTTAAGGTAATGTATGTAACATACATAATGTAGTGTGTGACATAAAAGTGTTCAATAACTTATAACATATTTGTAATTGTAATTAGATTACATAACATAAATATATTACTCAAAATAAGATACCACGTCCAGTCCTAATGATAAAAGTCAACCAGTTTTTTTCAAGATCATTTGAATAGTTACTAGCTGGAAGACACCAATAATTAAAATAAATGTGTGTGTATATATATATATATAAATCATATTAATATATATATTAATCATGTGAGATATATATACATATATTATTAATCATGTGATTAATATATATATATATCTCAC
Source organism: Uropsilus gracilis (assembly GCA_004024945.1). Lineage (NCBI taxonomy): Eukaryota > Metazoa > Chordata > Mammalia > Eulipotyphla > Talpidae > Uropsilus > Uropsilus gracilis. Next base: position 150,547 of record PVHY01001016.1, on the reverse strand, counting down.
ATGATTAATCTGTGACAGGAAGAATCCTTTATATAAAGTGTCAGTTGTTGTTATAACCCTCATCAGAGCAAACCTCCAATAGCAAATTTCCATTACTGTCTACATCTCACTGCACATTTACCAGGTAATAAAGTAATATCCTTTTGTTTTCTCAAAATTAACCATGATAAGATTCTTTTAGATGCACCCAAGGTCCTAAATTTATAATTTCATTCAGATACAAATTCAAGTTTATTTATAACTTTTAAAACAAGAATTTCTCTTCTGTTCATTCTTGCACTTTCACTTCCTACTGGAACACCACTTTGCCTCCTTGTCCTCTACAGTTACTTTTTTCTGGTTAGCCCAAAGACTTCTGAGTTTGCAATGCCATTAAGTCCTCTCTTATTCTTATGGAATTTAGGCATAATGCAGATACTCCCTAATGTCTAAACGAAAATGTGTTTTATGATCCTAATATTACATGATTAGCTCACCTATTCCAACTGTTAAAACATGTTATCAGTCAAATATTACATATTTTAATGAATAACTATCTAACTAGCTTTTAATTCTGTGACAGGAAGGAAAATTACTAAAAAGGCATAATCATTAAAAATTGCTTAAGAAATCTCATTACAAAACTAAATATACAGAACTGAATTTGCAGAACTCAATTTTGTACTACAACTGATAACAGTCCCTTTAAATTTAAATAGGAAAATTGTATAAACAACATGCAATCTCCACAGGAATTCTTTGTCATTGTTTATTTTGGAACAAAGAACTAAAGAATACTCAAAAGTAATAACTGAGTAGAGAAAATAGTCTTTAACACATTTTCCTTCATGGGGAAATCATAAGAACTCTGAAATAACTAAAATTCTAAATTGTTTCTTTGTAACAACATCAGAACATCATTTCTTATAAATTTGCCACTATAAACTATTGTTTTTCTTTTAAATCTATATTCCTTCCCAAGATGCAAAGTATAAAATAGAAGGGTAAAAATAAATGTTGAGATCTTTAGATTTTACCTGATAATCCACTGTCTAGTAAAATGTCTGAAACTCATAAGCTATTGATGACATTGGTGTGCAACCAATTTGGACAGTTCCAATGAAAGCTTTATTTTCATTTTTTTTCAGATATCTTGTATCAAAAACCATAATATAGCATCTCTATCACAGTAGCACAATTTTTAAGCTAAGAAAATTAATTATGTTAGGCCTTTAAGTAGCATACTGTGCTGTGGTATGTGGAATGTGGTAGAGGTTGAGAGATGAACTTCAGATAAAAGGAAAACCTTTATCTAACCCTCTATAGCACACTAGAGGGTGGGCAACAGCACATCTTTCACCTGTAACCCAGCTTCCTTAACCTCTTTGAAATGTCCCAAGAGATATAGGACCTATTAGTAATGACTGTTACCCCCACAGGTAAATTCTCCTGCTATCACCTGTAGCCCTGCTGTAAGTCAAATACAATTGGATATCAAGTTACTACTTCCTTGTGAGCTCATTGTGATAATTTCTCTGCCACAGTATGTAAGGGGTTTCATAGTTTCATTAAAGTTGAACTTGGACATGCTCCCCAGGACCCCCGTTCTGTAGGCTAGCTTCAATTTTCCCTCTCATTTCTTCTTTCCCCCACATGACTCCTAACAGCAAACCTTATCACCTTTTCAATTATGTAATTTTCAATATTCATTAAGTAATAATACTTGATAAGAGTCCATTTAAGTTTTGAAAGCAAATGGAATGTTTATAATGAATATGAACAAAGATTTGCAAAGCTTTGTGGTAAATTTTCATAATTTTTTATTTATTTAAAAATCCAATAAAACTAGCATGTGAAAAATTCCAGAGGAATAATTATTTTTCTTTTGAGGTACAGAACGTGAGCCTCTCCTTTAGCTTTCTCCCAGAGATCCATCTTTTCAGGTATTCAGGTTTTTAGGTAAAGTATTACTTGGAGTTTCTCAGCCCTTAACTGTTTCTTACAAAAGATGATACAATTTATTTTTTACATTCTGAATACACAATACATAGCTAAGCTATCATCACAGTAGACCTTATTTTTTAATAGTGATTGTGTTAAATCAACATTTTGTCACTTTGTGATATCTATATAATGTTTGGAAAATGCTGCTGCTTTGTTCTGTAACTAATGTAGTACATATAATTATTATGATACCCCAAATAATATAGGTAAGTCTTTTCATGAACAGTAAATTTTTGAATTAATATACCTAGTTGACATCTCTAGAATATACTCAACTGGGCCACATGTTTCTCTCCTTTTAAAAGAATTCATGACAAATCTTACAGATACAAACACACACATTGATGAACTTTTTGAAAATATTCTGAAATAATGTAATAGCAGGAGGAGGAGGAAGAAAGGAAGTAAAATTAGAATGAAGAGGAAGGGAGGAGGAGAGTTCTCAACACCATATATAGTTTTAAATGTGAAGCAAAGGTCAAGTTAGCTAGGTCATCCCATTCAAACAGGATCCTTAAGGAGTATTAGCAACTCCATTTACCCCATGAAAAAAATTAAATTTGTGCAATAAAAATGGAGACTGCAGCTTTTGTCCATAAAGTTATCAATTCAACCTGGGAAACCCATACTCTCTGATCATAAAGTTAAAAAAGCCTTTAATTCCTCTCTTTTCCCTTAAATAACTGTATTAAAAACTATATGCTTTATGTCACTAGAGTTAGTATAGTAGTGAAGGAAGGACATAGAGCAAGAAGTAAGTAGAATGTGGAATGTGTTATGACTCTGTATAGGACTATGAATTTGGCATAGAAAGAATATTCTCATACAGATGCACCAAGAATAAACATGGTGTTTTCTCCCTTTCTTTTTTTCACTCTCTCCCCGCTTTCACACATGTGCACACACACAAACACACACTAACATATAATACACTTCATTCAGAGTAAAGTAGAGGTGTTCAAATTAATAGCATAGGAGAGTGAGAGTAATGTCATTAAATATGACTAAGCAAAAGACATTTCCTGGAAGAAATTAATTTTGATTAAAATTCAGAGAATCAAAATTTTCACAGTGAGAGTTACAAAAGGGTTGAGGTGGCGAGGCTATTCTTTATAAAAATTGGGAACATTAGAAGAAAGATGATCCTAGTCTAATGAAGTTGCCAATAAAAACACAGGTATCACTTAGTGGGCAGCAGATAGCTGCAAGAAAAGTGACACACAGAAGCAATACACTATGACACAGTAAAAACTATTCATAGAATGGACTAATTCAACCAGGAGTATAATCAGCAGACCATTATATTGAAATAATCTTAAATTGGTAAGCGCTATTAGAGGTCTGAGTAGGAACAGATTTAAAAACCACAAGAAGGTTTGCTTCATATCTTTTCACTAAATAAATGAAGATACCTGGGGAGGTACAAGGACTTGTTCAATAAATAGTTGATAAGAGAGCTCTGGTTTCGTATTACTTAGAATGATATCAGAAAAGTCCAAGAAAAGCTTCTATTACCTGTTACCTTTCCATCGTGTGACCAAGAGGCCAAGCAACAGTTAATGTTGCTCTGCATTACTAATAACTCCCTAGGCCATAACAGACACACCCAACCACAGTGACTCAGGGAGGAACCAGGATCTGAACTCAGGAGAAGCAGTACAGAGTGCCTCAGGAATTACTCTGCCCTAATTCTCACTAGACTTTTGCTTATGTGTCTTCTTGATTTCATATTTCACAAGAGAAAGATTTAGATCTCACAGGAGAAGCTAGCCTAGAATTAGGAAACAGATGTAAGTAATATGCTGGCTAAACATTTGTGTGTTAAGACTACTACAAGTTATAACTTTATGGATATCTATCACTGAGTGGCTAGAAGAAAAATGACTAATGAAAGATGACTTTTTTAGTAATTAGAGAGGATACTTTTATAAGAGGTGTTCACAGTAATTAGGAATACATGTCTATGTCATCTTGAGAACACTTCTTGAGAGACAAATAATTACCTGGGAAAAGTCTTGCTAGACGCTATCGGACATTATACAGTTGACCCAAATGTAATTATGTCAAACACATAGTGAAAAATAGAAAGGGATTAGAAAAAGAGCCAGTAAATAATATATGGGTCCTTTAGAGCACAAGATGCTATCTGTAATTGGATTTTCCCAAAGGAAAATTCTTAAATACCCAAAATAAACCCACAAAATAATGGAAAAGGAAAAACTTTAAATAATTTTAAGTGACAATTGTCAAAGATACAATGAATATATAAAAAAATTATGGATTTTTAAAATAATATAAGGATCCTATTCTGCTTATAAAAGAATAGAATATAAGGATTCTATTCTGCTTATAAAAGCAGAATCACCCAAAGACTACAAACAATAGAAACAAGAACAAATAAATGAGTATAAATTCTAAACAAAATACTACCAGTATAGATGATGAGATATACCATCATATTTAATTTGTTTCAAAGGATTGGTAGGTTAAGTGCGGGGTTATGATCAGACTTCAAAGATCTGGACCACTATAAGAAAACTGCTTTTGTATTCTTTTCATTATTTTAAGATTTTTGTCCTTAATATGACATTTATTTTCATAGGTCCTTTATCTCAATTGCAAACAGAACAGTAAAAATGGATTTAAATTCTTTTCTGAAATAGCTTACTAGGTTCTTCTTTGCTGGTTCTTAGCCATATTTGTTTGGCTTCATATCTCCATAAAGTTTCACAATGCTGATTAACAAAAATTATCTTCCTGAGAAATTTGAATAAAAGAAACTTTATTCTACTCACTAAAACATATATTATTCACTTCCTGGGGTAAAACAGATCATCTTCTTTATAATGCTAGGATAATTTACTGAGAGATGCCTATATAGAGAATTTGTTATTTGAAAATAGTTCAAAAACAGCAAATTTATTCTAAATCTGATATGCTTCCATTGATTCTGAAGGATTAGAGAAAACCTGACTATCTGTTGAATACATGATAGTCATGAAAACCATACTTAATCTTTAAAAAGCAATGTGTTCCAACAAGCTTTCATTTCATAGTAATAATGGCTCTTCTAATCCTTCAGAGTATCTCATCCAGTTGTGAGTTTAATAGTCTTTTTTTTCCTAAGGATGAGGTCAAATTTTTGTGGAATACTTTAATCCTTCAATTGTTTAAAAATACAAAAGTGATACATGAAGAAATTTCCAAAATACTTGAAAAATATACACCCCATGCATATAGAGTCCATTTTACTTCAATATTTATTGCATTCCTCAGTGATTTGGGGGAAAAAAAACTCACTAAGCTACATGTAAGGATTCTATATTTGATCACAATGTATTCAGTTTAAAAGGTTCAAATAATTGTCTTTCTTTGAATTCAGCTTGGTTATGTAGACATAAGTCAAATAAAGGTTGAATTATTTTTCTTATTTTACAGAACTTTGATTTGTAGAAGAGACACAGAACATCACATTATTGTTTCACAGCATGGACTTCAAGTTCTTTGGCTTGCTAATGCAAGTGGGAGTTCCCAGAAGACAAAGACCAGGGAGAGGATATTACTTTTAGAAGCTCACTAAATAAATGGCTGACACATTACAATGAAAAATACACCAAACAGTCATGACTAATGCTCAGCTTCCAGTGAGTGCTGGCCTAAGACTCATGACATCTCCTGAATTTCATTTTGCTTCACAGAAACACAATACCCCAAAGGAAACTAGCCAGGATGTATGCTGATTAATTCATAACCACCAAGTTTACATTAATAATATTGTGTCACTGACATATTTTTCAATTTTCACTTGAAAATTAAACATTAATTTAAAAATATAATATAGGAAATTGGCAAGTGTAGTATTTGAAATTCTACCTTTAATAAAGACTGATAAACCTTTTTTTAATTTTAGTTCTGCTACTATACAAAATGCAGCTGTACGATTTGCTCATACAGCATAGGATAGTACTGTTTTATAACTCATCTTTCAATTCAGACAATTGGACAGTTGAATACATTCAGTAAAAATCTGGACACCTATCATGTGCCTGGTTTTATAGCCAGTTTTTAACAATTGAAATAGATTGGTGCCCTCTTTCCTGTATTGCTGTTACCAGAGTAAACACAGCTCAAACATCGGGTTCTACAAGCTTAAAAGAATTGGGAAGAAAACACCTTACTTTCACAAAGTCTGCATTTGACATTAACTTCAGAACATTGTGTCTCTTTAACATGATTGCAAAGCTTTTAGTATCCTGTCTTGCAAACTACCATGAGGATTTCAAGGGTCTTATAGATCTCTTCTTTATAAAAAACATGCTTTTTTTCACCTAGCCATGACTTGCTGATTTGGGAGAAAGCAACGCCATAGGTGTACATCTTAAAGTCCTTCATAGATTTAACTGTCTATATCACATAGTATCTTTCACTAAGAAACAAATAGTAAAAGCATTAACTTTACATTTCAAACAACTTGGAAGGTTTTTTAGCATCATAATGTGAATTATGATGGGGCTGAGTACATTGAAAACTCAGTATTTTTATTTGACCAATTAAAAAAACTACAATTTTATCTGAACCCTAACATTGCAATTCTGTGATTTATAATATAAATCAATATGAATATATTGAGTCAATATAAATTGTTAATAAAGAGAATCAAGGCACTAAAACGCTAAGCACCTCAAGACCTTACTTTACAATTTTACATTGTCATGTGTGACTGTGTACTATATTCACAAGGCCCAGAAAATAAATATATCTACAAGCTATTTAATGACAAATTATATCCAGAGCAAGATTTCAGACTTGACTCTATGGGAACAAAGAAAGCTGCATCAGACTTAACAACATGTTCTTTTTGGAGGTTGAGGAAAATTTAATTTTAAATTTAATTAAAAATTTGGATTTATAAATACGTCAAATAACTCCATTCCTAGTATACCACTTGGCCTTAATATGTGAGTCTCTAAGGTATATATGCATTATGAAAAGAAGGAGAATTCCACCTTTGGCAAAAAACTAATACCATTCTTTTAGGTATATGCAAAATATGGGGAGCATAATGTTATGTACCCATATGTCACGCATAGTTCTTGAATATAATAGGCATGGCCCATATATAAACTTTTTTAAATGAACATACACATCTTTTATAGTATTCTTATAGAAAGTTACCATCTTATTTTTTTTCATTAGAAATAAAAATAACATTACCTTTCTTGCTTCTTTTATCATCTTCCGAATAGTTTCCTTTATGGTAAGCAGCTGTGCTCTTGGTGGGTGAAAGAGTAATTCTATATGGGTTCCTCCTAAAAGTCCAGGCATCACATATGGCCAGCCTAAGTCAAGATTTGGAGCTTCCACATCAGATTCAATGGGCCAGTAAGTCCCTGAAGATGATGTATCATCATAGGAATTATCAGTCCCATGTGCTGTACTTTGTGTGACTTTCTGAACATTTTTCAAAATATAATTAATTTCCTCCTCAGCTAAAAAGTCTGACACTCGTTCCTTGATAAGAAATTCCTGGTATGCTTCCAATCCATGGTCAATCAATGTATCCGTAGCTACTCGATACCATTCTTTGTAGTGGGGTTCAATGTAATTGTCTGATTTACAGTCCTCATTCAGAGAGGACAGCATTGATGAGGTCTCCATGACTCAAGTGTTTGACAAAAGCACTTTCAAATGTCCATTCATACAGAGACAAGAATACCCGGCTACCTGAAAAAAAGGAAATATGACTCATTACAATTTTATAATCTAATACTTTATGCTACATGTCAACTATTGCTAGTTTATATTCACTCATTTCAACTCCATAGCACAACAGAATATGTATTTCCTATCCAATGTAGGATCAACAGTATGATAACTCCCATATCTATTCCAGAAAAGCTAAACAATTTTTTTTTTTTTTGCTCAGGTGAAACTAAATTTTCCTAAACTGCCCACCTTCTCTGGCATCTAGCAAAAGATTCCTTTTTAACTTTAATCTGGGACTCCACATGGTGGTATCAGTTTCTAAAAGTTTTTTAGCCAGGGTTTGGTTTCAAGAGTATTTAAAAACAGAATTAGAATACAGTGAATGCTTGGACAGTCATTAATACAAATCTTTACTAGTACTTGTCATGTATGCCATCAGATAAATTATAAAAAGCACAACAAAACACCACCGGCCCTCTAGTTGAAGACACAAAATATATGTACAAAACTATTATTTGAATAAAGTCATAAGTTGCTGGAGGTCAAAATGAGTACTGCAGGTAGTAAATGTTCTCAGAATAAAAGCAGGTGGAGATCAATATGGGATCGAGCTATGATTAGCCCCTGTTCAGAAGTGGACTTCAGTTGAAACGGGGTGATCATTGAGTGGGAGTATGAAGAAATCCTAGTTTCATCTCACACAAAGATAAAAGCATAGATGAAGACATAGGACAGATACAGGCTTGACATATAAGGAGTCAACAAAAAAAAAAAGAATCTGGTCTTCAGCAAGTCCCGTTTCTTTTACCATGCATAAGAGATAAGGTCCAAAAGACAAGAGAAGCCAAATATGGAAGGGCACAGGAACTTTTTATATTTCAACAAAATGTGTGCTTAAATCTATTAATATAACAGTATCTGGACAATGGGAGTAGAGAATATAGCTAGCAGAGTTGGCATTCAAGCAGCCAGTGAAGAAGTAACAAAAATATTTGAGAGGTGGTTCAGAACAGAGATGGTTCAGAGTCCTGAGAGTTGATGAGTTGACAGTGGGTAGGTGATGGAGACATTTAAGATATCAAAGATAATTCAAGAATTTCTTTTAGGAATCAAAATCTGTCTATCCCAGTTCATAGCCCTTCCCTCACAGTACCCTCAAAATGTTATTCATTTAATCACTGACTGTGTGATACAGTGTTGAACTTTATCTTAATCAAACAAGGGGCTCCCCAGTCTGTTGTAGCCATGATTTTCATTGTGGATTTAAAGAGAGCATAACCATAAGATGCAAAATTAATTTTGAAGAAAAAACAGCTGCAAATGAGAAGAGTGAAACACTGCAGATCTAATCAAATAGAAATGTCAGATGCAATGTAGAAAAACACACTATAGGAAAATTGCAACAGCTGTGAACATAGAAACTAAGATACTATGGACAGGGTTAAGATAAATAAATACATTTGATATTGTCCTCTTGGAGAGCCTATATTTTACTGTCCAGGGATTTATCACAAAATGCATTTTACTGCCCAGGGATTTATCACAAGAGCTGATCACACAAGTTATTTGTAAATGAATCATCTACAAATATATCATAAAGGAGAACAGCAAGGCAAAGGCATTTGCACCAATGGACACTGCAATAAAATGGCACCTGTATTTAGTTAGATTTAATATGCTCTCAAGCGTTCAGCACTGAACAGCTGAAAAGTTTTATTTGAGGAGAAGCTAATTGGATGTCTTTATATAAAGTATCATTTAATTAATAAATATTGTAACTCATAAAAAGTACATTTTTAAACATTCATGATAGAATTTATAAGTAGAGAAAAGTAAATTTGTGTTATGATATAAAATCTGAATAAACTTATAGGTTCATCTACTGGTCAAACTACTTGTTCTAGAAAAACAGCTTTCTAAAAGATATGATTCAAATCCATGCCTTATAACCATAACGATTGCATTTGATATTAATAACCCTTTAGGGCAATTTCTGGAAAGTATAAAGTCCAAATATTAATAAATCTGTAACTACAAATGATAGAAACCAAGGCATAAAAAATTGATTCAAATCCACAGGTTCCACTGAAAAAGACTTTGGCAGTTTCATTTATAATACTAGATGTGCAGCTAACACTTAATGCAGCAACTGCACTCTTGGAATTGATTCCAGAAAAATGAAAATTTATCTTCATGGAAAAACTTGTACATAAATGTTGATTGCTTTATTTATAATAGCCTCAAATTGGAAACAACTCAGCTGTCTTTCAACAGGTGGATTATAGCACACTAAAATCACCGAATGCCCTTCTGCAATAAAATGAAGTAGTGCCACATGCAATGACTGAGGCTAAGTGAGGCAGAACAATTCTCAAAGATACACCTGTGTGATTCCAGAAACAGAGATCAGATTTTTGGCTGGGGATAGGAAGGGGCGTGATTAGTGGCAGATGGACACAGGTAGAAAAGGAGTTCTCCTGGTGGTGTAAATGTTTTGTATCTCAACAGTATCATTGTCCATACTGACTGTGATGCAGGATCATGATTTTGTAAGATGCCACAACTGGGGAAAATTGAGGGATCTCTCTATTATTTCTCTTAACCACCTGTGAATCAACAATTACCTCAAAACAAAGTTTATTTTGACTATCTAAAATTGAGAAATTACATTGATGAGCAATTTCACATTCTTTGACTAACAAAGGATCATCTAGTGGAGAGGGCAGGAACTTTCTGCAGACTACTATATTCAAATTCAACTTCCTCAATATTGTGAACTGACTGAACAAGGTGTCAATGTCCACAAGCCTCAGTCTGGTACAAATAAAGACAACAGCACTCTTCACCTCACAAAATCTTTCTAAGGAATAACTGAGGTGATGCACTTTATTTAGCCTCCTTTAACATTAAAATGATTGTTGTGTTATTATTATTACTACTATTTTACTAATTTATTATTTATTTATTTACTATTTATTTACTAATTATTACTACTATTTTTACTAATTTCTTACAGCAGTGTTGGGAGCTGTGGGCTGAGACCAGTCAGGACTCATTCTGTGAATGAAGAAAACTTCATTTCACTCTTATCTGTCTTCAGAACACTGAAGATGGAAATGGCATGATTGACCTCCAGTGGGCAGTAGTGTCCCCATTCTTCCAATGTAAATCCTAGATGATATTCTTTAAGAGATAACAGCCAGTTAATAAGTGAATCCCCTGCCTCCACGTATCCCACAGGAACTAATATTTTGCCTTATATCTGATTTTGCCTAAGCCACTTCTTCCTCTTGTTTGACTAGTCTTAAACCACTCTTTTCACTCTTTAAATAGAGTTGTGAGATGCAATACACTTGCTGGAACGTGCATACTTTCATTCAGTCCCAGTCTCTTTGGCTGAGTCAATCTCTGTCGATAACTCTCATTGTCCTTCCTCATTCCTCATGGCCTGGCTTTTTGCACAGCATAGTTATATGCTAAAGATACAAGAACATTTGGTCACAGAAGTTTTTATGTTACTTAAAAAAAGATAGTGTTTTTGTTACACCATAAGCTATGCCATTCTCTCTTTCATCAACTACAGCCAAATTTAGTCTCAATTCATTGATAGTTTCTGATCTGAAAAGATTCATTGCAAAAATTTCTGACATAATCGATCAGTGAAAAAATAATCCAAACACAAACTGTGATTTTCTTATATTGCAAATAGACTGGGGTTATAATTACTTAATATGCAAGCAGAAACTGCAAGTTAAGACTAGAAAAAAAGGGCAGAAAGAGTGACAGCTATTAATATTTCTGGGGACCTTTTCCCAACTACTGTCATAGACTGTTTCTATTCAACCACTGCATATATAATGAATTGAACTGTGTCCTCCAACAAAATATGTTCCAGTACAAACCCTCCGTATAGGTGAATATCATTTTATTTGGAAATAGAATCATCTTTGCAGTTGTAGTCAAGTTAAGATGAGGTCATATTCGATTAAATTGGGACCTAATTCAATAAAATTAACTTCCTTATATGGAGAGGGTTGACAGACTTCTGTAATGGCAAAACTGCCAGTGACTGCAGAGGCTAAGACTAGACAAAGAAGGCTAGCTGGCAACAGCAGACCTAAGAATAGATTGTCCCTAGAGCCTTCAAGGGAATCCTGATGACACCTTGATTACCCACTACCAACCTCCAAACTTGAAAAAGAATAATTTCTGCTGTTTTAATCTAAAATGTGTAGTATGTGGTTGTAATAACACCAGAATGTTATTAATAAATGCTTTAAGTTTAAATCTTAAATATTTAAGTAAAGAAACTTAATAAAGAAAAAATAATTTATCATGTAGAAATGAATTAAGTGTTTTATCTTACTTATGTCATATTATAAAACTAGTTCTCGGACATTTTCAATGTTTGGCAAATTATATTAGTGATAAAATACTGAAAAAATCTCAAATTAACCTTTTCTTCTGATAATTAACTCTGTGATATATATCAAATTGTCTATGTAAACAATATGAGAAAATATGTCATAAAGGATTGCTTCAGGACATTTGTTATTAGTATCATAATCCATGGTCCACAGTGGCTGAAAGTTAGTCATCTCTTCTTTCTTCACATTTATAGCTGCCAAGATTACGTCTGACTTTGAATTTAATCACCAGAGAAAAAAACATTAAAGAAAATACTATTAAATTAAGAATTCACTATAGTACTCAAGCTGCCAAGTATAATTTGTTATTTAATTTTGATACCAGAATGTATAACAAGATTCTAAACTGACTTCTTTCTCAGGTGACATGGTAGTGGGTACACAACAATGGAAGAGAATATATATACAATCAATAAAAAAAGAAAGAAAGAAAATAACACCTGTAACAAAAGGACTGAATAGCATAGATATTGCACAGAGTATGATATGTGGCATGTCAAGGACTCCATGACCACAATGTACAACCAATCGCAGCATTCTGGGAGCAAATGCCTCTATTTGTGGCTCACCAACAAAATCATGTAGCATATCAAGTCATACAAAGGACATACCTCCAGTGTAATTTATAAATCACAAATAATAATTCCCTTTGATATATAAGCATTTCTTAATTTCTTTTTAATTAAGGGATGGAAGGTGCTACCTTTTTCACACCAAAATAATTCCAGAATTTATTCATATAGGCAATATATTTGCCATCCCCAGAATAAACTACACTTCAGATATGAAATATCAAGGCCTCAACTTACGTGAGTGGCATTAAAGTATAATAATGTATTGCTATTTGGAAATAATTCCTGAAGAAAAATTGATAGGGAAAAAACATTTTTCAGAGAATATATGCTCAATATTCAAATTATTGACTCTCAGATTAGCTTAAAATGGAAGTGAAATTAAAATTACTTTTTTTTAACCAGCACCTAAACTATGCCTCAATTATATTTTATCATAACAGTACTACAGAAGCTCCAGTGAATGGGACAAGGTGACCCTGACAGGGTTGTAGTTTTCGCACATCTTGTCCTGGTGCTGATCAATATATAAGATGATCATTTGTATAAATACAAAAACACTTATGCAGTCTACAGAATGGAAACAGCATATATATTGGATGCCAGATCAGTATTTGAAATGACATTAAAGTGGTGAAACGATAAACCAACATAAATAAGATCAAATTCAATATAATATATGTAAATATTGTTATTTATATCAAAAATTAACAGACCTAGTACAGAATAGAGCAGAGTTTGAGGGAGATTATGTCATGAAAGATATTTGAAAAATCGGAGTGAAAAGAAAAAAACTAAGAGAGACAAAATTTTTCAATTATTTTAAATGAGAATTCTAAATAATCAGTTAAGTCAACAACACAGTAAGTAAGATAGCTCAGCACGGGAATTCTGCTCTGTCCCATATTGATTCTATGACATTGGTTACATTATATTAGGATCCAGAGTCTTATTTTCCTCCCAACAAATGGGCAAGATTAAAAACTATGACCTCTCAGTTATAAATATGTTGAAAAATTACTAACTAGTAACATCGGGAGTTTAAATTAATAACAGGGCTCTATTTTCCCCTTATTGTCTTTCTTAACACTGTACAAAATCAAGCTAACATTATTTTTAAACAGAGTTTTATATTGGTTAACAAGTTGGGTTCTTGGGCACCTTTGCTTTGAAATTCTAGTATGATATTCATTTTTCTTGATAAAAGGATCTGTAAAACCCACCAACTTGCTTATTTTGCCAAAGCAGAGAGGCAGTTAGGAGTGTTTCTTATTCTAGTGTGACTGAGTGAGGGGATACAAATGGCAAGTGAACAAATCTTTGATTATTTTAAATACTGATAGATGCTATAAGGTAAATAAAATCAGCAGTTAGAACCATTTAGGCAGAGAATGTGAGTTCATTTTTAATTGATCATTTTGGAGATCTCCCTAAAGAGGTGATGTGTGTAGAAATTAAGAATAAAAATGAGGAACATTCCAGGCTGATGGGATGATTTAAAGAAGAGATTCTAAGATTGGAAATAACCCAGTGTGTCAAATGTAAATAAAGAAAACATGTTAGATATTCAGAAAAGATGACCAGAAACCAATATGATACATGAATCTGGACCCTAGGATACACTTCAAGTCTAGAATTTGGTGAGTCCCTATATAGAGAACATATTTCTTGTTCAGGATGAGATCATCCTGTGGAGAGAAGCAACAGAGAAGAGCAATGATAGAGAGGAGTAAATCTCTTAAGTCCAAGCCTGGACAACAATAAATAATTTTGATGGATCTGAAGGAAATTCATTCTTCTTGTCCTAAAACCCAGCATAGAGTATAACCAGCAGTGATTTTCAGACATCATAAACACTAACAGGAGCCACTATTAAAAATCATTTCCCCCATCATAGGAGTTTCCTCAAGAAAAAAACAGGTACTAAAACTGTTGTGATTCTTGCATACATTTAGAGTCTATATATGTATGTATATATGCCTATGTGTATATGTGTGTATACATTAATGCATGTGCATGTGTGTGCATACTTTTAAGCAGAATCTGGGTTTATATCTGGAAAATTTATAAGACAAACTTCACATTGCTTTACCAAGATGTTTTAAATCACATTGCTTTATCTTTTATAAAAGCTAGATTTTTAAACTTCTCAGTGCTGCTCTAAAATATATAGTTTATTCCAATTTTACCTAAATTAGATGCAAAACATCAGTAATGATAATTCACTTAAACATCCATGTTTCTTTCTTCCTATTGATATAAGTTTGTATAATAATAGATGATACTTAAAGACATAGTATGAATGAGTCATGCACTATACTAATTTGTAGTACTATTTATGTTGAAAAGCACAAGACATAGAGTTTTATTTCATTTGATTTGGATTAGTTGAAGTGCACCAAAACTTGAACATAATTAAGCATTTATAAATATGCATTTTAGGGAGATTCTCCAAAAGACACTTGATAGCATGTCTATTCTTATAACAAAAAGTTCGCAATGAAATCAGTATTTATGTCTTTTGACAGAGACCTATGTTTCATCTAATCACTTTTGCAGTACACCTTTAATTTTCTTAAAAGTTCTTTAGAAATGGGCACTAAATTATTAAAAAAACTAACCTCCATTCAACATAGACAAATATATATTTTTTAATCTGCAAAAGTTCTGCATCATTACCATTTTCAAAAGCTATACTTCAACATTTTTTTGATCATGCTTTAATCAACCCTCATTTTGTTATATTACATTAAGGAAGACTACATTTTAACTATTATTTAACAGTTATTTATGTGCATAATAATGCTAAGCAAAGAAATCTCCACCACTGAAGTGCTTGAAGTCCAGTGGAGATGTAGAGGACTGTGCATGTTAATAGTGCCAGAAAGCAGTGCGACTGACAGGGAGTACTGAGTGGACTTTGGCCCGTGGTTGCCCCTGAATGCTGCAAATGTGTCAGTGAACTTCTTACTAAATTTTCATTAACTATTTTTTTCCTTACCCTTATGGTCCCTGTAGCCAAATAGCTTTAATTTCTATATATTTTCTACTTATTCATGCATTGTTCATGCATTGTTCTTTATGAGTTATTAAGTTGTTTTATAGATGAGGTTGCAATTGACCAATTACAGTGAATTTTATATGGATGGGGCAAAAAGAGGTTACTCTAAGGTAAGAAAAATAATTGCTAAAGTGCTTCTTCTGAGGATATAATGTATATACACAGTGGAATACCACTCAGTCATTAAAATAGCTAAATCTATGCCATTTATGGCAACCTAATGCAGCTACACTAAGGGTTTACACTAAGAGAAATCAAAGAGAGACATATTAAATAGTGTCACTTATATGAGATTTCTTTGCTTAGCATTATTATGAGAAAGTAAGAGAAAGTCAAATTCAAAAGTTAGCCCTTGAAAACTGACTATGGAACTGAGATAGCTGGGTTCATATTAATTATTCAGTATTTTGAATACCATGCTTGTCCTGTATAAAGCCTATCATTTTACACATTATATAAAACATATTACTATTATGCAAATATAGTAATATATGTAATACATACACTGTGTTTCATTTTTCCATTACCATGTAATCATTGTTAAGAAAGTAGAAATTAATTGATAGATGTACCTATCTTTCTGTTATCTATATAGCTGTCTGTCTATCTTGTTTGCCTTACTTCTTCTCCCTACTTCACAATACCCACCCACAGGTTTCTGAATACCACTGGAGGCAAGGTTCATGATCTTTCAACCTCAGTTTTAGAATTTCAGTAGAATTTATAATAAAAACAGAAGATATTTAGAGAAGAACTCTACAGGCAGCAAAGGCCCCATGGAGTGAAATGCTGAATGTGTCATACACAACCTTGTTTCACCTTTAAATCTATTTAAGACAATAAAAAGTCTATCTTGATACACGCTGACATTTACAGTAGGACAGGTGATGCAGAAAAAACATAATAAATATATGTTCCAATATGAACTGGTAAAGTGGCTTTCCAGATACATTTAACAAAAACAGTGTGTTTCATCTGTGAAAATGTGAAGGTTTGTAAATAAAATATCTTAAAATGTATTTTACTTATCTTTGCTGGAAATAGCTATCACAAGTGAAAGTGTTATATATATTCAGCACCAAAAGAAAAAACAGTCTTGGGCTGTGAAAAAGCAGAAATTTAAAAACAGTAATAATATGTGGGAATTGTTCAAGTGCACACAAATTTATTGAGGTAAAATACCAAAAAAAAAAAAACAAAAAACAAAAACAAACAAACAAAAAAAACCATAAAGTGTTAATATATCTAGCATGGAAACATTTTTAATTTTAATCTGTGTAAAGACTCATATAAATATCAAAGCACCTAAAATAATGTTAATGTCTAGCAACACTTTATTAACATTTTCTTTTATGATCTACTTTTAATCAAACCTGTTAGACAGCTATAATGCAGTTTAAAGTGTTTTTTTTCTTTTATTGCCCCCCAGAATTTCCTCCAAAAAATACGATTGGAAAACTACCCCACACCAGTCCAGGTCTTTTATTATTTTCTAAATAACCTCCTCTAACTTAGTAATATTTGCACATATAGAAGATTAAGAAGTTATAAATAAAGGCATTTTTCAAATATGTGAAATTCTGATGGATTTATATAATAAGTTTCTAGGTCTGAGAGATTACATATGAATAGTAACTCAATTCCTTATCATCTTGTTTCATAACTGTGCTTAATTCTTCTGACATTGGTTCTAATCTGGGAGATTGGAATGACTGAGACAAGGTTGATGTTTATAAAATGCCCATCACAGTTGCCAAAACCAGACCTAAACCAGAAAGTGTCCCTGGCAGCTCCACTATTTCAATTCCATTTGCTGTTAAGGTCCTTGTCAGTGTAATGTTGATGTAAAGGGGATACTGTGATCACATTATCAGGTCTGGTGACTTTCAGCTTGGCATAATTTATCTGTATGTGTATCTATGTGCAGGTGAGTAAAACTTGTTCTTGCCACTTCATTACTACTCATAGTGCTAACTGATTTCAAAGTCAAGGCTCCACTTTTAGTCTCTTTACTAGCTTTCCACCAAGAATTGTGACTGATATTTAATAATTTCTAAACATTAAAAAAAAGTTGTTTAATTTTAACTTCCATTCTTATGTGGAAAGAACTTGACACCCTTCCCAAAATACTATTACTGATTCCATTTTCTAAAACTGTATTCTCTTTGTTTCAATTTTAACCATCCTCTATACAACTCAAAAAAATACTCATGAAATACACACTCAAGATGAATTATTAGCTGTTGTTCCCCCAAGCAATTATATCATCATGTTGTGATATGAAATTCAAAGTTATTAGTTTAAGTCAAATAAATAACTTTAGCAAGTCATTTACTCTGCGTGATACATGCACACACTCAAGATTCTCAACCTTGGGCAGAGTCATATTTTGGAGCCAATAGTTGTGGGAGATTTTATGACGTTTTCCTTTAAAGTCTCTTGTTTTAACTCTTCTACACACAACAGTGAACCTGCCAAATGCAAGTAAATCTATGCCAGAAATAAAATATAGTATTTAAAATCATATGAAGACCCATATCAAACTGAATTAGGGCTATGAGTATGTACGACTTGTGATTGATTTCTGTGGAAATATTTTTAGATATGAAAGCAAAAAAACTAACCAAGTGTTACAAAAATATTTTGGCAATAAACATTTGTTTCCAATATGTAAGGACTAATGCTTCTTCCTGCTATTAATAGATATAGTCTGTAATTTTCATTTTCTTTAGTACCATGTTCTCATTGAGAACTTTTTGTGGTAAACACTGTTTTATTGGTGGCTATTAGTACAAGTCTATAGTATTGATTCTAATATTGATTCTTTACTGAGTCAGATTATTTATCAGATTGCTGGTTCATTAAGCTAGCTGATTGCTGGACAAACTGAGATCAATCCTGCTTCATGAGAAATGAGGTCATAGCTAGCTGATAGATGGATTAGCTGTATCAACAACTGCAAGATGGGCATCAGCTAGCCTGTCCTGTGGATGAAGGAATTCCATATCCTCCTGAAATAGACTCTGTTTCTCAAGAACTTTATTTTCCAAATACTTAGGTGAAGTAGTACTGATGGTCATCTGGGTAATCTGATGAAAAGCCAGCAGATCCTGTAGCATCTGGGCTCATTTTATCATCCACCAACCTCTACACAGGTTTTCTGGTTTGTTTTTTTTTTTCTTTTAGAAAGTTCAGTAATATGTATGAATAGTGCCCTTATTAGTGCTTTTGACTTTCAAACTTTTCTATATTAAAACTGACATTCAAATGCCTTTCCTGTAATATAGTAAGCCCTTTTACCCATCAATTAACACATATTTTAATTTATAGGACAGGAGGTTGCCAGCATATCAATTTGCAGTTTCAATAATATCATTATCTTTTTTTCTAATGTCTTGTTTGCACACTTAATTGAATCTTTTGTTACAATTTGAAAAGTTATCTTGTAAGTTTCTGAAAATGGAGAATCTTAATTCTCAATGATAGTGATTAAATGCACAGTTCACAAATTGAGTACAATCAAGGTAAAGATGAAAATCACTGGATATGCCAACAAAGGTAAATTTTTATATTTAAATCAGATGATCAATGTACACATGTCCCATTGTGAGGAAAAAGAAAATTAAAAAATGTATAAGGTGCTAAGAAATTTATTGTTGTTTTTTTTTTAATTTAATGTTCAAAGGGTAGTTTTATGTATACTATATTTTAGCTACTAGATAGCAGCAGTCCCCTGGTAATATAATTGTTATTTAATTTTCACATAATTTGATTTTTATAGGTTTTAATAAATATATACTACTCTAAATAAAGGAGTGTACTGATAGAAAAAAACAGATAAAAATAAGAGAGGTGAACAAATGGACAGTTAGACAATATGTAGAAATAAGAAGGAAAAGATATGGGATAGTATAGAAAAAGAAGAGTAGAGAATGGATGAAAAGGGATGGGAAGGGAAAGAGCAGAAAAAGAATAGAGACTGAGAGAAGGAAAGGAAGAAATGGAAAGGGAAACAGCATACACAGGGAATCAAGGAACAGGAAGGGACACTAATACCCCAGAAAAGATAAGGAAAGATTCAGACCAAAAAAAAAAAAAAAACCATTGAGGAATACTGTCAACAGTACTTTACTCTTAAAAACAATTGTTTTACTTTGCTCTTCTCTAATAATTCCAAAGTTACTTTGAGAAAAAATAGAATTCTTTCAAAATAACAGGAAACAACAGGTGAATGTGTCAGAGGAGAATAAATAATAGGAGTCATCTGATGTCATCCTTGTATAACTTTTGCACAAACTCTTTAAAAAGGCCACTGACAGTAGCATGGAGATTAAACTTAATGTTATTGCAATACTGAAGAGGCTGACCACCGCTACCTTATCTTCCAAGAATGGGTGCAGTCTACAAATTGACATGTAGCACAAAGAGAAAGGCCATGTGCCTTTAGGGAACATCTAGTCTCACTGCTAAGGACAGTGTGAAATAAAATACAAACCAGGTAGTAATTAGATGTTCCCAGAGGAAAAAGTTCCTGATATCATTCATGATAATGCTATTCAAACATTGTCCAACATTCCTGAAGGATGAACATCCCATGCATTTGGATCCACACCCACATTCACCATCTCCAAGGCAGCACAGCAGCTGAAAAATGTTTGTTTCCCCTGATTCCCCGCCCCCCATCTCTACATGCTGTATATTTAAGACTCTGGATGCCTTACATAATCTGCATAACCATCTCTGGAGCCATTCCATTCCACTGCACTTGCACATATACTCTTTTAACTGGAGTCCCCCCATTTCTTTGGCTCTTCAGCACGCCAAAACACCACCATCGGTAGTGCCAACCCCCAATACCACTCCCAGTGCTCACAGCTCACCTCAGTTGGAAGGATGCACCACATGACATGGGTACTTTTTCAGAGTGGATTTGGTTGTTGTTGGAGCAAGGTGTTATTGCTGTAAAATCTGACCCATGATATTCTTAAAAAGGTCTGTGAACATAACTGCCATCTAGTCTGTGGCCATGAAGGTGTGAGGTGGGAGTGTATATAGATTTTCAAATGACACATTCACTAATTTAATATTTCCCACTTCCAGATTAGAAATAAATAGACAAAAGTATTTTTGAAATGAACAGTGTTTAACAGACTGAATTGTGAAACACCCCTGGAACACATTTTGCAAGTTACATACATGCACTTACTTACCTAACTAGCTAAACCAGGACAACTAGTAATTTTACAAATAATTAGCTAAATTAAGCTAGGTGGAACCTTTTCAAAAGATTCTCTCTAACTAGATTTATGTTTTAAAATAGGTCTGCTTGACTGGGGTCAAGCTATCACCACCAGACTCTGTGGACTCAAAGCACATCTTTTAAATTCATTAACATAAAATGTTGAATGGAAAACAGGTAGGTGAGTTGCTGCAGGGTGAGTTAAGTGCCAGTGCTGGTTCAGAAAATGACAATGAATGAAACTTCACCACAAACTGACAGAGGAAAATGGTAGCAGGAGAGGATATAATAGAAATAATAATTAAATTAATTAACCCCCCCCCAAAAAAGAAGATTAGTCAGTTAAAGTAAAAATCTCCAGAGAGTAATCACAAAACACATCACTGAGTCAGCAACCAGAGGTGTGGTTTGTCTCCCTCTATGCAATCCCTTTCAGCAACTATTCAATTGGTGATGCTTCCCACAATAAATGGTGAACATCTTAGGTCTGAAGTGTGCCAGCTTTAAAGGCAGGATCCACCCAGGCCCTCAGGCAGTCTCTACGGGGAGCAGCCAGTACTCTCCATAGTTGAGTATGAGAGTTTGCTAAACTCAAAAGCAAGGGGGTGGAATTTGAAACTGTAAGGTAAGGTCTGGGGTTTTCTATCATTCTGGGAAATGTAGGTAGGCAGAAAGAAAATAAACAAATCAAAGACCCACCCTCGCCCAGCTTACTTCACACCATTCTCTTTCTTCAGTTATTTTTAAAAAGACAGTTTTCTCTTCTAAGCCCTTGACATCACTGTCCCCTTTCTTATTGTTTGTCAGTACTGACTCAGTCTCAGTCATCAATTCCCCTAGGGCTCTGGCAGTTGCTGGGCATGAGAAAGGGAAAGAGAGGAGGTGCCTGCCAGCAACCTGGCAAAATGTCTAGAAAGTGGGAAACGAGCAGTCTGACATCAGAACCTAGCCTTGGCTGCACCCCACCAGTGTGACTGTTCCTTTGTGTTCTGAATCCCTCAGTTCTCATCCCCACTCTGGGTCAGAGGCCTCAAAACCAATAACCTCTTCACTTGGTGTCCAGTCAACAGCCATCTATCCTGTGTTCCCATAACCCTCAGCCTCCTTCCTGTAAAACACTATTGTCTCTTTACATACTCATGATTCCAACAACAAACACAAGCACATTCTCTGCCTCCTCATCCACCTTTTGTATTGCTCCAAGGTGTCACATATAAGCCCGAAGACTCCAAGTATCTTTCCAATCACAATTCTCTCTAGACACACTCTCCTTTTAAGCCCACCAAGCCTACAGTAGAGGTTCTCCAAAGCTGCAATGTACCAGAAACACCTGGTGAGCTAGGGAAGAACACAGATGCAGGCTCAGGCCTATCCAAGTTTGGAAAGCTCATGTATCAACTAATCTGGGAACAGAAGTGGTATCTGGCTCAAAGAAGAAAATAGGTGGTGGAATCAAACTCTGCCTTCTTCATGGAGTTCTGCTCTGCCCTGGAGCTCCAAAGAACACCAGACCCCCTCCTCAGCCTAAACTTCTGCTCCCCTGACCCAGCCCCTGGCATGCACAGAACCTTCCAATTCCACCCTTTACTTCCTCCTACAAAGCTCTTCCCTCTCCACTTCCTCTGCTCCCTGGGTCCTCCCCGGGCTCTCAGAGAAAAGGAGGCACAAATCCAGCGTCCACTTTGGGCGGCTGGCGCCAGTCCTTCGGGGAACCCAAAGCCGCCTAGCAGCCCGAGACAACTTTTCCAACTTCCCAACTCGCTTTCACCTCCACGATAATGAAAGGAAAGTAGACAGGACGGTGGGAACCGAACTCTGCACCCGGGTAGATTCCCGAAGCCGCGCGCGCACCCTGGGGGCGGCCCCTTTCCCTGTCTTCTGCCCGGCCCATCCTAGGTGGTACGTACTGTCCCGGGTCCCTGCCGCAACCCCCTCCACGTGCGCTCCAGCTCCCGCCCGCCGAGGCCCGGTATGAGAGCTGGGAGCCCCACTTACGGTGAGAAGCGCCCGGGAGCAGCGCGCAGCCGCGCCCGCCACCGAAGGTCTGTCTCCCAGGAAGCCGCAAGGGCGAGGGAGGGGAGTGGGAGTTACCTGCCGAGCGTCAGGTCGGCGGCGCGAAGCTCATTCCGGTCGGGACCGCACCTTGCCGGGACTAAGTGCAGAGCTGAGAGAGGCGGGTGTTGGAGACGAGTTGCAACAGGTCCAAAGTCGTGTCACACCAAACCCCTTGCAGCAGCCAGAAAGCGCCCCAGAACCTGTCTGAACTCACCCAACCTTCTACCAGCAAAGTATGAAACTTTACTTTCCTGTTCACCCTCGAGACAAGTCCAGTTTTGGGGGGCTCTAGCGCACAGGAGCCCGGAGGACAACCGCGCTCACCTGGAAAGAGAGCGAAAGTCGGAGGTGCTGAGCTGGGCGACCAATCCCTGTCATTACTGGGACTGGGAATGCACCTGGAGGCAGAGGGCCTTGGGGTGAGAATGGAGGACGTGAAGCCCACAGTACGTATTATCGGTCAACAGTCAGTAATAACAGACCCCTATCAACCTACCTACATTTCCCAGCCCAGGCTGGCAAAGACTAAGAGGTAGAAAAAGTGGAAGGAAAAAATAAAAAGAACCTGTGCATTATCTTTTATATGTACGAAAAATTTTGAATATCACCAACTCTGTACTGAATTTAGACTGTCTTGGTTACTGACTCGGGGTGAAAAGACACCATTTAAAATGGGACACCAAGTGAAGCTAGCAGCGAGGTGGGATGCTGTGGAATAATATGGAAATGGAGGTATTAGAAATTAGTTTTAACAAAAAATAAGCTCTCAAAATTCCTCTGGATTTTCTTGTCTACATTTCAATAAATATCTTATGTTTTTAATAGTTGTAATAATCATATAGTCCTCAATATCTATCCATTTCTAACAAATGTTAAACATTCAGCCTCATAATGGAAGAATGAAACTTAAGGCGGATTTTAAGCTTCTGACATGTATGAAAAATATCATAAAATATATTTGATGTTAAAAATGACCTTCTATTTTGGCTTTTTTCCCCCATGAGTTAAACAGTTAAGGAGAAAGTTAGCAATCTACTGAGATCTGAGTTAAGTTCTGACTAATGAATAGATTGGGAGCATGAAATTTACATGTTTAAGAAGCTGAAACAGCAAAGGCCAAAAGTAGAAAGTTATAAGCAAGTCCCAGCATTGTACAAAGCTAAGCTTTCAGATTTTGGTATCTCTGAATTACAGTTTCTTTTCTTCAACAGAATGTAGAGAAATTTTTTATGTATTCAATTTTTTTCTTGTGTTATTGCTAATTCTCCTGTCTCATCTTTTAATAATTTCACAATTATTGTTTTATTGTTAACTTGCAGTCATCTGACTCACTCATTTCATGTTTGTTTGTTTGTGTTGTGTGTGATATTTTATTTACTAGCATACTTATGCAGAATTCAAACAAGTCTGAATCTTTTGTAAAGCAGCAATATTTATGAGCATTTTGAATGGCATTACAAATAATACTCACCCTATTTCTAAAAAAGGAATATTTAGACTAGACAAAAATAGGCCCACTGGAAGTTTGATTTTATTAATATATGTGTGCCTATATAAATTGAAATAAATCACACTCTTAAGAGCAAATCAAAGAGAGAAAAGTGCAAATGAAAAGGGAGAATCCAATAATGGCATTATGCTAAGGATTTCCCATCCCTAGTGGTGAGATGAGGGAATATATAAAATTGAACTGACCAATTAAGGTGCCTACAGCTAGGAGAGAAAATACAAGGAAGGGGAGCTAATGGTACAAACCAGTGTGATAGACTTTTAGTGGAAAGGTCTTATGAGCTTTAAGAGATGATTAACTGCTCAGATCAGTTAAGCTAAGCAGTGGAGTAGTGAAAGAATTTCACAGAACTCTTGGAATCTGGTTTGTATTCTGAGTGATGTGTAGACTTGGCCAAATTCTGAAGCTGGAATATGATAGATGCTGAAAGAGCAGAGTAAAGGCTAGATGTTGAAAAATAAAAGCAAGTTCTGTGACTCATACAAATCAACTGTCAGATTTGACCACAGTCATGACCTGGTTGTATTGTGAAGTCAGTTTAGAAGTAAAACTTGGAGTCACTTTCTAAAAAACCAGAAAAAAAAATGTGGCTATTACAGCTAGGATTACTATGAGAATCATGGATTACCTATAATATGTGTAAAACTAAAGCACATAATATGTAGTAATACTATAATAAATGGTCACTGTCATTACACTAGGGATCAGGTTGTAAAGAGCACTAAATAAATACAAATGAAAAATAAGGATTTATGTCTATGGTCCTGATAGAATGATTAAACTTACCACTGCTTTCCTTCACTGTAAATTGTAGAGTCAGGAAGAACAGTTAGATTTAACTGTAGTATGAAAAAGATGTCCAGGTTGGGAGTAGTGAAAATAGAAAGAAGGAGACCAATTTGAGAAGCAGTTAGATTGAAAATCATCATGATTGGGATCAGACTGGAAATGAAAAGTAAAGGGAAAGAGATAAGTGAAGTCAGGCTGCTAATACTTATCATTCAAAATAAATAAAATGGTCATGTACATGAGAAGTAGGAGGAAGCAGGAACAGGTTCAAGAGAAGATTATTATCTCTTAGAAGTCAGGGACCTCTCTACCTCTATTGGCACTTTGGAAGGAAAATAGCAGAAAAGAGAAAGAATACTAAGTACCAAGGCCCAGATGATATAAATGGGAGATAAACCTCAGTCTTTCCATTTATAAACTGCCTAATTAACTCTCACTTCTTTTAGCTTGAAAAACTGGTTGGTTATATTTAAAACAGGAATAAGAACTAGAATTTTACAATTACTTATAAAAGAACTAACAAGATGAGTGAGAAGATTCTACTCATCATGAAGAGGATCCCAAGACAACATTTACTGATAAAACAGCAAATCAATATTCATTGCATCATTACCCCATTCTGTAAAATGTAATGTGAAAACCAAGAACAAAATAATGAAAATGTTAAGGTTACTGCAACAAATCTTAATTTATTTCCCATGTCCCCATGTTAGTTCAATTACACAAGGGGAGTAGAAAGTGGCATCCAGTAATTTTTTTCCTGCCCTTAAAGTCAATATAATTTCCTCAAGATATGTGTGAAAACTAACATGAAAAATAATAAGATAATGTACATATGTACAAAAATATAAGTAAAAATAAAAGATACAATCATAGAAAAAATAACGGTTATAGTAAAAAAAATTAAATTCATGGTGACATTTTTCATTTATGATTGCATTGTTTTCAACAAACGTGTTCCTTCAATCACTCTTAGAAATATGATAAGTAGCTGTTAAAACTGGTTGCCAATACTCAGTCATTATTTGACTAAAGGAATACTTTGACAAAAGGAACACTAAAAAATTTGTAATCCCTTCAAAAGCTTAAAATATACATGGGTAGTGCACTTAAAGACAATGAACTATAGGCAAATAAAACCATTTACACAGAAAGAATGTCATATCTAAAAAATAAAAGTTATGTTCAAAAGCCAGTTTTTTTCAAAGTTCTAGGTGAGAATAAGGTAAAAAGCCATGTTACTATTTTCAATATCTGTTAGAAGAGAAACTAAAGTAATATCACATGAATTTCATAGTTTTTTACATGTTATTTCATGTAAGATATTAGGAAAATTATTAATCATATCTGCCACATCAAAATTTAATTTGCCATCTTATCAAAGTATTATGCCATTAATTCATGTTTGTGTCATTAAATCAACTTCTATACTTTTCTACAGAACAGATATTGTAGTAAGTACCAGTTGGGGTAGAGGTTGAAAAAATTAATAAAAGTACAGTATGTAAGGTAACTAGACACCATATATGTTTATCTGAATCCTTCACTTTGCATGTGTTCGTGTGTGTGTAAAGATGGGATAACTTAAATATAATTTTAAATTTAAAAAATGGTGAGCATTTATGGGAAAAAATGGTGTGGGCACAAATTTAATAAATGAAGGTAAATAAAGATGTTGATTAATATCCTTTTTCTGTTTTCTCCCCATCACTATTTTCTTTAGAAGAATTGGAAATTTTCTTCCTCCACTCTGAAAATATGGCTTAGTAGTATATAATTATTTCTTTTAAATTGTAAGTACCTGTGATGGTTACATAATTATAGCAAGTTATTTTAGGAAATGAGGTAAAGAGAAAACAACTGACAATTTTAAAACAGCAGAAAATTATGTTTTTAAAAAACTAAGCTCATTAGCACTTACAAACTCTCCTGCATGCAACTCCTTTTATCTTTCTCTTGGGAAGATTAAATAAATGAAAATACTAACTTGCTTACATTTTTCATAACACACGAATAACTAAAAATCTTGCCAGTATTTATTGGTTAAATGCATAGGCACATCATTGGGTGGACAGAAACATCATGAAGTGAATTTTGAAGATATTTGAAGATATTTGATATAACCTACTGACAATTCAAATTACTCCTTTTTAAAATATTCCAGTAGTTTCATTGTCAGTATTCATTAAGAGATGTGAATACAGTCCAGTTAATATGGCTTTCAAAATATTACACCTGACATCTAAATAGTTATTAGTTAAATGTCATTGCTTTTTTAATTTTTAATTGAGGTAATATTTGGCTTTTGGATACTCCTATCAAGCATTGTCACCCTAGTGCACCAACCACAAAACACCTCTAGTTGATTTTTATGAATGAATATCAATAGCTATATTGCTATATACAAGGGTATTTTATCATGACAATAGATGTTATTATCAGCAACATTATTAATACCATCACAGGCACCCATTACTCTCCTGTGTTGAATGAATTACTTAGGGTTATGTCAGTAGTGATCATTTAGGTATCCTCAAAGTCGATCATTTTCTGAACTCGATTTCACATAGGTCAGCTGAAGACTGGGATATAGCCTATGTTTTTCTTGAGAGGAGAAGGAAATAACAAAATGCTGTCTTCGGCTACCTTTTCTGGAAAGTCTAAATTGGAAGTGTCTGCAATTCTGTATCACTGTGTCCCAGACATTTCGTGTTTATTTGCAGTTTATCCTTTGCCCACTTCTGCTTGGGGGAATCTGCATCCTGTAATGAGTCCCTTGCTCCTCTCTGCTTCCTGTCAGCCATATCACAAGACCTATCTCTATTTTTACATTGACTAATCCTAGACTTGGCAAGTGTGAAGTTCTTAAAGTATATAAGCCTTAACTCTTTTACTTACTTACACCTTTGTGTGTCTCAGTTATTGAAGGATTCTGGTTATAATTTAACCTTCATGGTTTTCTATCTTCCAGTCAGGTCAGTGTTTATCAATGGATAGGATATCAGGACATTCTGGAAAGTACTAGAATGATTACGGGTTCCACTGGCATTTGGTGAGAAAGGAACTGGAATGATGCATGTCCTGTCATGTTTCCTGCATAATGGAAAATTACCCATGTCCTCTACAAAAAATAGCAGTTCTGTCAGGCATAATAAGAATAAAAATTTAATTAATAATTACCTAAGACAAAAAAACCCCTTTGCTTAACATACAACTACAAAATGTTTTACGTGATTTAATATACATTGAATTCCAGAAATCCAGTTATAATAGACTTTGCTTAACTTCGAAACTTTATAGTAAAATTCTTTATTTTGTATGTAAGGTTTATCTTATTAGTTTTATTTTGTTGTACTGTAACAACAGGGCTATTAGACATTTTAATCTCATTTGTTCAAAAATAGAGGGGAATTATGTCTGAATGTTGAGAACTACAAAGTCAGATTATATTCTTTCATAGGAGAAGCAGGATGGGCAGTTGGTGCAATGAAATAGAAAACAGGGAGGTATTCAGTAATTCATTTGTTCTAGGCATAATATTTTAGATCTGAATATACACTCAGTACTCAGTAAGACTAGCCCATCGATGGCATGCAACCACTAAGTGGAAAAAAGAACAAACAGTTCACAGGTATAAAACATTTACTGAATGAAAACAACAAAGCCCTTAACACGGTCTATTCCTGCATTGTGTGGCCTCTCTACTGCTCTGTTCAGCATCTCTCCTCCCACAACCTGGCCCCCATCCTTGTTTTCTAAATTCTAGAGCCATCAACCTTTTTAAGTTCATGTGTTTCACTAAACTGTCTTCTTCCTCAGGGAATTTTAAACACTGTTCTGTCTGTCAGAAAACTTTTTATTTTTCAATCAGCTTCCCCTCTTTTTCCTCAGAGAGATTATTACCCTTAAAATTATTCTCATTTTAGAAACACATGTTCCTTTTTTCCACTCAATATTGCTTTATGAAAAATCCCTCCTTTTCAAAAGGCAAGAATCTAATTGATTCCTTTAGTGTGTATGTGGGATATCCTTTTGTGAGATAAAATTATATTATACAAGTGGACCTAGTATACAGGTCCCTCTCTAATAGAACTTGATAGCATCTAAATATTTTTTCTACATTTAAAAATGTTGTAATAAATATCCTCTCTCAAATTCTCTCTCACATACACTTATATACATATATACAACATATATGGGGATTAAGCAGGAATTCTTTTTCTTTTATTTTTTTTCTGACCATCCAGTGTTTATATTTTTCCTTCTATTTTCAGCTAGCATAATCCTGTCCAGCTCCATCCATGTTGCTGCCTATGGCATGAGTTTGTCTTTTTTGATCATTGAATAATATTCCATCATGGAAATATACCATGACTTTTTATCCATTCATCTGTTTGGGGGTTTTTGAGTTGTTTCCATTATGTTGATTATTGTATATAGTGCTGCAATAAACATTGGAGTGCAGGCAAACTTCATTTAAGTAGATATGTCCTAAGGCTTCATTTCTGCTTACACACATAGAAAAAAATAAACCCATCATTACTGTGATTATTAGTGGGAGAAAAGAAATTAAGGGAGTTTGTTTCAGCATAAAAAAATACAAAAAACTATACAGTACTATTGTTAAAGGAAGTCAGATTATATTATTTGTTATGCAAATAATATAGTTTTTTTTTAATTGAAGATATTCTATTGCAAAAAAACCAGCTGGGCTATTAAGACATCTGGAATGAGAAATGATAAGAAGAAAATAGAAGTTTAAATGGAATATAGAGTGAAATTCAATAACATTACCTAAATTTATTGAGTCCCAGTTTTAGAAGCAATTGATTATCATTCAATCCTGAATTTGCAGTGACTACTTAGAAGGGCATCTTAAATTTCTGGGACTCTAAATCCATATCTCTACATCTGCCATAATTATAATACTGATCAACCTTAAAGAGATGTTGGGCATCTTAGATAACCTACAATTATCATGTGAAAGTCCAATATTACCACTATGATTTTGTTAGTGCAGAC
This sequence comes from Uropsilus gracilis, assembly GCA_004024945.1. Taxonomy (NCBI): domain Eukaryota; kingdom Metazoa; phylum Chordata; class Mammalia; order Eulipotyphla; family Talpidae; genus Uropsilus; species Uropsilus gracilis. The sequence goes on along the minus strand of PVHY01001016.1, from coordinate 120,183 downwards.
ATTACACACCTGTTTCAAACATCAAAGTCAAGATAAGCCCTAGGTTTAATTTAGACAGAAACATGATCTTTCCATAGAGAATTTCATCTTGATGGTTGACCTTGGATGATCGTGTTCTAAGGATTGAAAAGATGTTTCAGAATAACCCTTCACAATTAAGTTTTCACTTAGTACAATCAGATTTTTTTCTTCAAACTTAGGAACAGCTTACTTCAAAATTGGGCTAGAGCTGTAAAATCATTATATTTAGTCATATGGCTAGAAAATCAAAGAAAATGTGTAAAGAGGAAGAAGACAAAAAGGCGCACAGCAAAAGGAGACAAAACATGAAGATAGTCATTATAGCTTCCTATTTTCTAGTGTAAACTCTAGGTAAGGGTTTGCACATTACCTATCTTTGGTCACTGGGAGATATGCACCCAACCTTAAAACATTTTCTGTTCCTGTACTTGTAGATAGATAGTACTATTCAAACAATTCTAACTAATTATTTTAGCATATGATGAAGAAATGAGAGTAACAGAGAATTTAGTAATAGCTAATGTTAATTCAGTATTAGTTAAAGTAAGCAAAGTACCAGGGACAGGATTTTCCTATAGAGAGGGAGAAATTGATAGTCCATACCATGCCACAATAAAGCATTTGAATAAATTACGAATTGTAGACCCCTGAGAGGGTAAAACATGAGTAGGAAATGGTAAAATATGAGAGAGGTTTTTTTTGTACATTTACATTTTTCATTTTAGTTCAGGAAATAATTCAGTTTCATATTCAACTATAAACATAAAATAACAAGGTAATTCATATAAGCATTTAAAATCTAGTCAAAAAATTAAAACCTTAATTATGAATCATATGCATGCAGTAGGTACTATGGATAAAACTGATATTCAGATTTAAAAAATTACAGAATCCAAATGTTGATGTTGGGATTGCATATATCTAAACTGTATGTGTGTAAAAATACTAGTCATCTAATACTCATTCCCTATAGTAATGATCCCTGTATTTCATTGTGGGATCATTTCATCACTACTTCCTCATAAGGAAGGGGTAGGACAGGGTCATGGTAAGAAAGACTTCTTTCTTATTCCATTGTGCCCTCTCCCCTCTGTGGAATGTGGGTGAGATCAGTCAGCTGAGAAAAATGGAAGTGGCTAAGCATGGGTGAAGATTTCAAGTCAAATTTAAGGTGTTTATGTTAAAATAGCTTTTGAAAGGTGTCTTGACAGGCAGTTTTGTTTTATGGCAAACTGCATTCCTCCAAGTGATGTCAAAAAACAGCCCACCATGATTCTGGGTGCTGTCAAACTCCTGAGAAAAAGTGGCCATGATGATAGTGTGACTACTGTTATCTACCTGGGCACCCTAAGTTCCAGATCCAAACACCACTAGGAAGTCAGATGAGGCTTGCATACCTCTGTATGCGGGTGTATACACACAGGAAAGTTTTATTTGGGCTCCTCTGGGGATAGGGGTGAGGTGTCTGAAATATATTGCACTGAATAGCGAAAAGATTTATATTTATTTTATTAAAAATGCATCCAGTTTTCTGCCTACTATTGTTTATCAGGTTATTTGTAATTTCAGGTCATGGTATATATAGTGGCAATACTCCATTCCAGATTAGAAATTGGACAGTAAGTTTTACTTAAGGAAAAGTAACAATTGTCTTTGTCTTTTGTGGAGGATAAATCGTATTTTCCCTATAATTTTTATATATAATAGCGCTAGGCACCATAGTACCTGTACCTCTTCATTCAGCTCCAGATACAGTGATCTGCATATGATTTAGTCTTCAGGTTTTAATTAAAAAAAAAAAAAAAAGAAAGTCAGATTGTTCAAATCATCAACATAGGACCAATCAGAGTTTGTTTCTAGAATAAAAATGTTATCAGTAATGATTTTTTAATTAATAATTACCTGTATGATACGAAAATACATAAGGAATAATTTAACAATGATCCATGTAATCAATAGAGCTAAGTTCAAATATACTCTACAGTAGCTCATTTCCCTGTGATCTTGAATAGGTAATCAATGTTCCAATTGGTGTTTAACATTCCCATGTCTGTCATTGTATTTTTTTTCACGTGTATGTATCCTTAAATATTATGTAGGATTAAGTTTTAAATTGTATCAACATATCCTAAAACAACCAGAGAAGTGAGTGATTATCTTTCTTCCAGGATTATTAAACTGACTTCAGAGACCCTGGAGTGTAAGCCTCCATCTTTCCTACTTATATGGAGGAACATTGGAAGAGGAATTTAAGTTATTTAGTGACAGAAAATGAATCATAAATACTGGGGGAGAAGAATTTCAACTGAGTTGATTAAATCTTGGATAGCCATGTCCAAATCATCAGCTAGTTCCTACTTTAAACTTACTGTGATTTTGGTTATGTTTTATCTCTGGCAACTCAAAGAATCTCTTTTTTTTTTGATAAATTGATATTCCAAAATGGAGTACCATAGGCAACCACACCCTGAAATGTGTGTGTGTGTGTGTGTGTGTGTGTGTGTGTGTGTGTGTAGGTGTCACTGTTAGCAGCAATGAACTTTGTCTCTGGATAGGAAGTAGAAAGAGTTTATTATGTCTCTGGTGGATCCCAGAACTCACACCTCCTGCTTTCTTCAGGTGAACTTTAGAGTACTTAAGAAAAACATGTATGAATGTTAATATAATGCTGATTGGTTTCAGCAGCCTCCAGTAAGGTCCTGCAAAACAGAAGCAAGCTTAGGTACCTAAACCATTTATCTGAAAGTGAGGAGGGAATGACTTTTAGTTTTGTTAATAAAACAAAGTGCAAAAGACTGAGATGACTGAGGGTCATAAAAACCATACTTGTGAATTAGAAAATGAAATAATTTGCTCAATGAAAGTTATAACAAGCAAAAGCAGGGAGGTGAGAATGTAAGATTAGTACTCAAGAGTGATGGAATTTGAAGATTTTTGTCTTCAAGGCACTCTCTCTAGGGTCTCAGTTCTATCTACTGGGTTGCAGATGGGCAGAGCAGAAATGGATCACCATCAGTCGAGGGCTCTGTGGAAGTCATTTTGAAGTGACTTCGAGAGATCAGATCATCAGATTGGCAGTATACTAAAGATACTTGCTGGGAGAACAGCAGTGGGTATAAAATTCAGTGTTCTTGCTCCAAAGTTCCTACTGCTGATTATCAATCATACTGTGCAGATTTCAAATAGAAATTAACAAGTAGAAAAGTGAAATGCAATTGCTAGAGAATCCTCAAGTTGAAACAAAAAATTTTATTGCTAAATCATTAATTCAAAAATCATATGATTAATCATATCTGCAAAAAAGTGAGTGGACTAAGTAACTACTATCCTACAGAAGGATTACCGTCTTGCCCCCATTTAGACTTGGGTACTGAGGAAAAAAAAATGCTCCCTAGCAATTCTCCTAGTAGAGCAAAGAGAGGCAGGTATGTGTCCTGGAATTTATGAAAAGATGATATTCCTGTAGAATGACTATTGTTAAGGTTTAGTGGCAGTTAGTTTGTGTTTCTCCTTTCCCATTTCACAAATGATAGACTTATTTTAATTATCTGTAATTTTCTCCACCCAGTTTTGTGGATTGTATTAGGGTGGTTAAATACAGGGACCCACCTCTGGACCTAATAAAGGGGGAATATACATTAGCAGCTGTGTCATCTAGAGATAATACAGGTTTGTGTTGCCTTTGAAGAAGAGCTAAGTATTTATTTGGTGATATTTGGGATTGTTATGGAATGTTAAATGAGGACATTTTATAATTGGTCATGATATAGATGATGGCTAGCCATGTTTATGATGGAGATGGATTGGGAAATATTTTTATCAGCACTTCTCTCTTCTCACAGTCATTCTTTCCTCACTCATGTGAAGAAATGTGAGGCTGTCAGTCAGAAGGCATGTCCCTAAATTTATCTACTTGTCCAGCTTTGAGAGTAAACACATGGCAAACCAGTCTTGGCAACAGAAAGAATACCATTTTTCTTGTCTACAACACTTGGTTTTAGGTGGGACTACTGCCAAAGTAGAATCAATCATGACAAAAATTTTCCTTTTGATTGCTATTTGAAAATGAAGAGAAAATAAGTACAATGAACACTGAATCTAATAGTGAATCATATTCCCCAGAAACATGGAAAATATCCCTCTGAAGTATGATGGTTACATAAAGAAGGAAGCAGTAGGGGTGGAGATATACATATTAGAAAAATGTTTTAATTCTGTAATATAGTTGTGCATATACTATGTAGAAACCCTTAAACATTACAATGAAGTTATTTAATAAATTTAACTTTTTGCTTTAAGTTAGTTTGAGTTGTTGCTGTCCTAATATATCCTGCTATATGTCCCATGGCATTTCTTTGGGTAATGTATTTTTCTTCAGGTTCCCTCTAGTTTACAGTATAAATTATAGTTGGGTATTTGTTATGCATTGGTTACTTGAATTGTGGATAGGATATATTTAGATATATGGAAAGAAAGACATATGTTCTGAGAAATTCAGAGTAGGACATAGTAGTTGCTTTTTTTCCCTCTCAATGCTAACAATAATACTTCTTTCTCTGGAAACTGTAACAAGCATTGGAGAGTGAGATGTTAGCCAGTTTTAGATTTTATCTATTCCTCTTATCTTAACAAAATCAAAAGAAGATCTGATTGGACTGAATGCACATTCTTTCCTATTTTGAAATGGTATAGAAAATCAGTTTGTTATGTCATGTGACAGAAACTGCAGCATGTAACATTGGGGATAGTGGCAATACCATTCCAACTAAGAAATGAAAACAGAGAAAGTCATTATGAAGATTTGGAAAAACTGATATAAATGTGCAGAGATAAACACAGAAATTGAAAGAGAATTCTGATGGTTCTTCTGGTTCTAATTCCATTGTCTTTTGAGTCTCAATGCCATTCCAGTCCTTATGTCACCCCTCCATCACTGCACATCCAATTTAGCTTCAGTATGTATTTCCCTATTGATTGTTGGGTTTCTGTTAACTTGCAGTTGGATACTAAAAAAAAAAAGTTGCATTGGCAGCAATAATAATGTTAAAAAATATTTACTACTGAGTACTTTTCATAGTTTTAGATAAACCTTTTAAACATCACTATAATCATACCCCTGATTTACATATGGTAAAATGAATGTTCACATACGTTCTTACATATTTAGTTGAAAATTTATTACTACAAATCAAAGAACAATAACTTTTGAGTTCCTTTAAATAATTTAATATTTTATTAAACTTCCAACAGAAAAGGTGAAGAATAGTCCCAGGAAGTGAACAAGTTCTTTCTTTAGTATTGGGTATTCATTGACATGGTGTGACACTTATTAGGAAGTGAATTCCAACTATTAGGTGATATTATGCATCATTTTGACAGATTCTGTTATTTGATCCCCAAATCCCCCCCAAACAAAATATGATATCCCTCTGATACTGAGTCTATTTTAAATTCTCAGAGAAAATCTTGTGAATATGTTTAGAGAGATAACAGTGTATTCTATCTTCAGTTTCCAGTTTTGTTTTCACCTGATATTTTTCTTAGTTGAACCTCTGGCATTAAATTTTAAACAAATACTTACATGACTCAGACAATTTATTGTAATAATTTTGCCCCCAGCTGAACAGAACTCACTTGGATGCCTAAACAACATGTCTAAATGTCTGGAAAACATTAACCATGGGGATTTTTGCTTATGGCATGACCTGCCATGATGTAATTAAGTGTAAAGGCAGGGTTAGAATCTAAATTATCATTGTATCTTTCACTGTACTTTCATACTTTTATATAATAGTACTCACTTATATTTTTGGAAAAAAAAATCAATGTAAGGTGATTCCAATTTTAACCTGCATCCAAGGACAATTTGTACATGATCCAAAAGGGTTTTGTTGCAATAATTCACCACTATCATAATTTCTTGTTAATGTTCCACAGATTGCTGAAATGCATTTTCACTGCATTGTCATTAATTTTCATGTCGGTGTCCCTGATTAGACTGATTTCCTTGTTATCAGAGACTGTGCATATTCCTGTGCATATTCCATCTTCCTTTGGTGTCTAGTACATTGTGAAAACTTGATAAACTGGTAAAATGAATCAATGGTATATCGAATGCAGGATTATTTCAAGGTTTCAGTACTTTCACATATGTAAGCTAGTTCATTTTACTATTACCTTCCTGGCCACAGTTGTATACAAAATTCTTAGTTACTCTACTGTCTTGAATATTCTAATGTCAAATTTGCACTCTAGTTCTTGGTTAATAGACTTAGTCACATAGATGATTTTCCTAGTATACTGTGGTGCCTTAGACTTTTTATCTCATTTCCAATAATCTTAACCTCCAATTTACCTCATGCAACCACTCTCAAAGTCATGTCAGAGTTAACTATTTCCAAAAATTACACCCTCTTTTAATATTAAATTTCATATAGCATATTCTCTGATAACCATTCTCAGTTTCTTTCCACTAGGTCTCAAATATATGAGGTCTCAATTCTTCTTCTAAACTTCCCTTCTTCAATTCCTTCTTCTAACTCTTTTTCTTCACTGTTTTGCATCATGCACCCTGTTCCCAAAATGAACATTTTTCACCCTTCCATTCTCAACTCATTACTTTGTCTCTTATTTTATGAAGAAAACTGAAATTATTAGGAAAAGTTCTGACATAGCACAATCAAACATAAAACCAAAAAATTACCTTGTTTGAACCTTTAAGTCATCTGCCCTTGCTCCTATAAATGATCGAGTCCTCTTCCTGATCACTAAATTTTATGTGCTGTCACTCATTCAGTGACAGGGTATGACTTTTTCATTATCCTTTCTATCAAATCCCTCTATTGACTCTTTCCTCACATATGCAAATATGTGAAAGCATTTCCCACCTAAAAGAAGGGGACAGGGGAGAAATCCACTTCCTCATTTCTTTACTGTTCCTGGCAACACGGTTTCTAAAGTGAGGTCTCTATATTAGGATTCTCAAATGTTTAATTTAATTGTTTCTTGGATTCATTCATGAGAACTTTTCCCACCTCTCAGGAAAAAGAAATATTGACAAAATTGACCATATTATTCACAATGACAAAACCAGCAAGGATTTTTAAATATTTATTTAAATATATATATATCAACAATATTTGTCACAGTTGATCACTCTATTCTTCTTGAAGCATAGCTCATCCTTTCATGACCTTTTCCTTGTAAGATACCTTGCTAGCTGCTATTTTTCATTTCTATTAGCTAAGTCATTCTCATCTTTTAGATCCATAAATACTAGTACTCCTCAACTTATCTTTAGACCTCTTCTCTATCTGTACTATACTTATTCCCTAGGTAATCTTCTTTATCTATCCTTAGCCCTTAGGTAATATCTATTGATAAATTTTATCTCCCTGGTTCTATAGAATCATTTATCACATGGCCCCAATATATTTCAAATTGGAAATATAGTAGCATTTAAAATTAACACATTCAAAATAAATCTTGGTAAGACCATCCATTTTAAAGCAAAACAAAATCAGATAATTCAATGCCATCTGTAATCTTTCCCTAATGTATAAATAGTAACTCCATTTCATTTTTATTTCAACTAAAATTACATATGGCTGCTTGATTTTGTTTTTACAATATAATCTGCATCTAATTAAACATTAACTCATTGTATTGTCAATTAAAACATGTCCCAAATCTCTCTACTACACTGTTATCCCACTACTTCATAAACCCAGTCATTTCTTACTTGGACTGTTATCAACCTGTTTTTATCTTTCCTCTTATCTTCATGAAACTGAGTTTCTGTTTTCTTTATTTGTTTTTTAATGGAATATGCAAGCAATAGCATGGACAAGATAGGAATTTTCATGAAGTCCCATATTTCCCTGGGACCTAATCCTTTCATTTAATTTTTTTAAATAATTATATATATTCACATCTTTGTAATCCTCACTTTTTCATTTCATTGTTTTACCATATTAAGAGAATTATTCTACAATCTAAGACATCTCCTTAGTTCTGGCACTAATGTATATCCCAAGAGCAAGACTGGAAGATATCAGAAAAGAAGTTGCCCTTATCCTTGTCCCAGAATATCTACTCTCATGGATAGCCAGAATGAATATCTAAAAATATATCTTAAATCATTCTTTATTTAAAAATGTAATAAATGCATCTCTTTTCACTTAGAATAACCTCTAATGTCTTTATAATAGTCTATAAGGTCCTATACAAATGTTCTTTTGACTGCCTCTCTGGTGTCATTGTCACTGACTTCCCCCCACACTCACTATTCTATACACACATTATTCTCCTCACCATTTCTCATGCATTTCAGACATAGTGCATTTGTACTCACTTCTGCTGGAATAATCTACCTCAAATATCCATATGGTATGTTAGATATGACCTCAATAGGAAGGTTTATGCCAACCACTCTAGAAAAGATACACAGCCTAGTTCATTTATAGTTCTGCTTACCTTCCTTTATTTTCTTTCTACTTACTCATATTACAATTTTTGGTCTGCATTTATGATTTTTATGTACCCTTCTATTAGCATGTAATCTTGTCAAGGTCAGTGACTTTACATTTGTTCAGTACTTTATCCACAAACACCAAGAATAGTGTTTGGCACACAGAAAGCATGTCCTATGTAATGAAGGAATAAATTAAGTTAGCTAATGGGGAAAAAGTTCATGCTTATTGTAGGAAAGAATTTCTTGATTTCATTAACTTTTTTTCTGTGCACCCTTTCTAAGACTGCTAATTACTCATTTAATAATGTTTCATGGTTGAGATTAGAAGTCCTGCTACAAGAATGTTCTTGATCTTTCTGATATCTTGATGTGAAATAAGGCGACTAAATACATACCTCCCATATCAAATATTTATAAAATAGATTTTCCTTACCAGGGGGTTTGCTCCAATTAAGCACCATGACTTAAGTTAAGAAGACTTACTTAGTTACAAGGCTTACCATAGCCTCATTTCTCAAGGTGAGCAAACACTTTTAAGAGACCTTCGTGTATCTGAACAACATGGTTAACTCTTTCAACTTCTGATCTGACAGGCATTGGAAAACATTTTAGTACTTCTTCGTCTGATAATTTTCCATCACTTCTATCCAAAAATGTTCTAAAATTCTTCTCATATATACGTTTGGTTAAATTACACCCTGTTGTCTCTCTGCAGTATTTGTTCTGTGAGTTACAGCTATACTAATGTGACTTGATCTAATGAAATAACCTGACTCACATTTTAATACCCTAGGCTGGTTAGTTGTCTGTTACACTGTGACTCTAAAGAAATTAATGTTTTTATCCAAGTTTCAAGTTAAAAAGTTTATTTTTTCTCAAATGGACATTTGTGTTGTATACATTTTTCTCTAGGATAAACAATAATGTAGATTGTATTGTTCTAATTCCTAGAGAGTCTATATCTTTAACTAAAATACATAAAAATGTATTTATTGAATATTTATCATTAAGTACTTCCTTTGAATATTTACCAAATACTGAATAAGTGGACATACTTAACCTACCCTATTTTGAAAATGGATAATTGAGACTCAGATGACCTCATCTAAGCCCACACAGCTAATACATTAAAGAACTGGGATTTAAATTATCTAATATTTGCTCCACTGAGACAACTTTGTCCTTACCTTTTTTTCTTCTTTTTAAGAAGGGTCTAATTCCTTATATTTCTTATCTCTGGCATAAGATGATTTCAAAACTAATTTCATTTTTATTTTTTCCTGCTTTCTCCACACCATGTTATCACTGTCAGGACATCAGATCCCCAATCATTTTACATTGCAAACACATTCTAGTTGTGTATTGAAATAATCTTTCATTAATGGAAAATGTTTGCTGTATCTGTTTGTACCTATTATAAGCAACACTATGATTACAAGCATACTACAACTAAGAATAATTTTGAACTTATAAAAAATTCTACTTATCTATGAGTCCTGAAATGAACTTATTAGGTTAAAGACTATATAGGTTTGCAAATTTCATAAAATGCCCTCTATTCCAATTATTGTAGTTACATAACAAACTGCCTTAAATATTAGTAGGTTACAATAGGATTTGTTATACTCATGACCATTGTGGATTCAGAATTTATGAGGAAACTGAATGCTTTCACTGGGATCAGTCACATGTTCTGGGGAGGTCTGGCCACAGTTATCTGAATACCTGACTGGGACTGAAATGTCTACTTCGATGATTCACTCACTAAATGGTTTGGCCATTGCCTGGTAGACTCAGTTCCTTTCTATGGAAGCTTTTGTGGAGCTGCTTGAGTGGCCTCAAATGAGGACAGTGACATAGTCAACAGTGAGAGATCCATAATATAAAGGGAAAAGTTATAATGCATTTTATTATATAGCCTCAGAAGTCACATATTGTCACTTCCAACATTTTATTATTCAAATCTCCAAACTCCACCTCCCCCCAAAAAAAAGAAAGGAAATATAGACCCGTTTTTTGAAGGGGCGTTATCAGCAAATTATAAAGAGTGTTATGATGAGATATATATTGGCATAAATATCTTGGAAAATTGAATCTATCAAATCCTCCTTAAGTGTTTTACTGTCACCATCAATGTATGAAAATGCTGACTTCCCTAAAGTCTCACTAAACACATTTTACTACCATTTTTACTACTGATCAGTATTATAGATAAACCCCAAACATATGTTATAGTTTGTATGTCTCATACTGTCTTAAATACACACATATTTAAGATCTATTTATATTTCTCATTCTGTTATCTCTTTATTATACTCTGTCATTTTTAATTGGTTGGTAATCACTTCTTTATTAACTTGAAGTAATTTTTTACAAAATTAGAGAAATTAACTCTGAAATTTGAAATAAATACCTAGCTTATCTTTGTATTAATATTTCTTATTGTGGTTTCACCCATGTAGAAATTTTACATTTTAATTTTGGTATAGTCAAATGCATCAATATATTATTTCATGGTCTCTATTTTTGGCATGATATTATCAGAAATCTTTCTGATTTTGATATAAAAAAAAAAAGAAATTATCCTTCCCCCCTAAGACAACATTAAAAAAAAGGTGTTGGAGAGGATGTAGAGAAACTGTGAACAGTTGGTCACAAATGCTGCTGATATAGAAAATAGTAAGAATAGTTCTCAAAAAGTGACACAGAATGACAATATGATTCAACAAATGCACTTCTAAGTATATACATAAACAAATTGAAAGCAGGCATTTGAACAATTACAATTTCAGCTATGACTTCAACTATTAATTTTATATTCAGAAATTTCACCCAATAATTTTATATAAAACTCAAGTTCTCCATCTTATTTTTTTTAGTGTTCCAGAAAGTGAAATACACATCTACTAACAATACTGCATGCCAGTGTGACTAGTGCAAAGTGATTAAGTACCAGAGTGGAAAGAGAGACAGTCAAAGAGATTGCTGGGGTCAGATTGTCTAAGATCTTCAAAATTTTTGTCTTGTGACAGAAAAGCACTAGAGGGATTTTAGCAGATGAGTAATTAAAACCATGTTTGAAGGATTCAGTGAAAGGGAAGAGTAGAAGCATCTGGGCTAGTTACACAGCTATGTCCATGGCTCAGTCAAGGCATGAAAATCATGTGGGGTGGTAAAAGAGGGGCTGAGAAATGGGATTTGGGCTATGTTTTGAATTTCAAGTATTAGGATTTGCTAACATTGGTTATGGGATGTTAGAGAAAGAGAGGAGTCAAAAATAAGTCCAAGTGTTAGAATTGGGAAATTTGTGTCTGGAAGAAGTAGATTTATAGATAAAATGGAGTTGAAGAAAGGAATCTTAAGTTCCAGACAGAGAAGTTCAGACTTGCTCATGTTAGCATTACAAAGGGAGTTTAGGTTCTTGGTAGGAGAGTAACATGATGTAAGAGGTGCTATCTGCACACCTGGCAGCTTTGTCTAGCTAGAATGAGAGGGATGACAAGGCAGAACTAAAGAAACAGAACTCTGCTAGTTCTGTCTGAGGCCGGTGAGACTTGTTCCTCCTCTTTCCTCCTTTGATAGTAGAGGCCTTCATGCCTGGTGGTTTCTTGTCCTTGTCAGTGATGTCCTCCAAATCACTAGAGATTCTGTCAAAGTGACAGCAAGTTTGAATATGTTTGATGGGCATACAAACTCCCAAAATAAGCACAGGTTCATTGCCTTTCATAATTTTCTTGGGCAACAAAGTAGGTTGGTAGAAACTCCTAACACAAGTAGTAAGATTTGGAAGTGTGGCTTTACTGTTTACATTTGCCCAAACTTAGGCAAATCATTGTACTTGCCTATGTCTCAGTTTTCTCATGTGTAAAATAAGAGTAATGCTATTTAACTCTTAGAGTAAGGTGAAAACTAAATAGAGATGTACATTTTAAAGTACTTGGAATGCCTCCCAGGGTATGGTAAGCTATTCAAAAAATGTGAACTGATGATATCCCCCCCTTTAATTTACAAATAAAAAAAATCTTAAGATATGTTCTCACGGTACACCTGGTATGGATTTAGTAGTGTTTATAGTAGTCATAAATGAGACTATCATTTCAAAAGAGGAAAATATTTTGATTTCTGCATAAGGGCAATAAAAGTATAAATGATAAGGAGAATAGTGGTGACCTTAACAATAAAGATTCAGTTTTTAAAAGAAGTAGTTGGTAAATTCCTTTGGAATTTACTTATATAAGTCAATATTTTGGGATAAACTTGCAATATAACTTACAATTAAAAATGATTATATATTTGCCTGTAACAAATGTTCTCTCTAACTTTAATACAGAGAGTTTTTAATTTTCAAAAGGTGAACAGAACTCTCAATTACATAAACTGCTGTTGACCACTTTAAAATGAAAGTGTATACGATTGAAACTAATTATTTTTATAGAAATGTGTTTACTGTTTGAAATGCCCTAAAACATTTCTCCTAAATTATGCTTCTACTTTTACTCATATACAAATTCAGTATATTTGTACTGAGTGACTATTGTTACTGGTCAAACATATAATTGCATGATTTAATTTATTGTGTGTTTTTTAAATAAATTTGATTTTAATAAATTAAATAAATTTCAACATATTTCAAAAATATTTTCTTCTTCACTAATGATAAGAAAAAATGACTAAAATGATATTTAGACTAAAATGATATTTCTTCAGAATGATATTTCTGAAGAAATTAGAATTATTGAGATGAATATATTTATACAACAACAGTTTCCTTTATCTAGTAATTTGAGAGCCTTTATTTCTTAGCATCTATGGAATGCTAATGGCTTTCCAAATTTTCCATGTCCTAATCCATCAAACCTGAGAATGAATACTGGCACATGGAAAGAAATATTAAGGTGGCAGATGGAACTAACCTTTAAATGGGAAGGTTATTTGACCTGTAAATGGGAAGGTTACCCTAGATTATCCAAGTGCTAGTGGTGAGAAGACAATGTTAATCAGAAGAATTATTAAGATGTAAGAAAGGGACAAGAGACAAAGAATCAAAAAGAGAGCAAAGTGAGAAAAACTAATAAACTATCACTGGACTTGAAGATGAAAGTGAGCCAGGGAATATGGGCAGCCACAAGAGCAGAAAAGTTCACGGAAACAGATTACCTTGTAGACATCTTGGTAGTGAGACCCATTTTTGAGATCCACAATTATATGATAATAAATTTATGTTAAGTCACTAAATCTGTGGTATTTTTTTACAGCAGCTATAGAAAACAAATATAAACCAAAGAGAAATACAGTAGACTGTGCATAGAATAACATTTGGGGGGGGTAGGTTTGAAGGATGCTCAGTAAATGAAATGGATGAAGAACAAATGTTCTAATTCAAGATGTATAAATACCTTTCACCAAAGAAATAAAAGAAGTGTAGATGTTATACACACTACTTACCAGCAGTATTTTCATTTCATTCTGAGAATAGTCTCATTCTATTTTCACAAATGTTAGCACAACTGCAATATCAGTGAAAACCAAATATGAGTAAAAAAAGAAAAATATATTTTAGAGTACTCTTGCTTACTGTATTAGAAGGTAATATTTTAAGTCTTGCCAAACCATTAAGAAAGCTCCATCTAAATAGAAATTTAGAGAACTAAAGAATTTCTATTTCTAAATAAAGAATTTCTTTTGTTCTGTTCTGATTTATACCTGCAAATTTTAAAATCATAAGATTGTACTTCTAGCATTGTCCCTAATTTACAATATTTCTTTCAACATATAATTTATCCTCATAATTTCTTAGATTTCATATTCACAAAGAAATAATTAGAGACACTTTATCTGAAGTGAAGTGATAGTTAATTAGATTATGTCAGTAAACTATGCATCTAATGGCATCTTTCATCTAAGTATCTTTAAACATGGTCTATAAATGTTCATGAATATTAATTTTCTCAGTTTAACAAGGGGGAGGGGAGGTAAAAGAGATTAACTGAATGAGAAAAGGCCTAAAATTGCCCACTGGAGGTAGCTGATATTCAGGATAGTGCTCTCCCTATTCTGTGTCTCTGCATGCCAGTATTTGAATCTCTCTTTCATTCCACTAGGAATTATTAATAGAATTGGTAAGATCAGAAGCCTTACCCTTCAGAAAATGTTCAAGAGTCTAGACTGTTTCACATGATGAGGAAAGCCTTCCTTATCTGTGTTACATTTCCAGGATTATTACTCTCAGACATAAGCATGAGAAAGATGAGCTTTTAATAATTGTGTCATTAGTTATATTAGCTTTGCTAACATTGTGACAGGCTGTCTCACCAGACAATGCACAGATTATGTATAGCCACTGAAGCCCCTTCTAAAAACTCTGGTAATTAATTTAAGAGATGTGGCTACTGTGTAAAGCAGCGCCTGGGTCAAACTGTCAGTGACATCTAAGGACAGCTGGGTGCTGCAAATACTTAATAAGAAATAGATATGTGAGAATATGTTGCATAAATATGGAAAATTTTGCAGTATCTTTTGTGGAAGTAGGGAAAGGGAAATATACTACATTACATGCAACATCAGGAGTAATACAGACTAATCAGGACAAGTAGGAGTATCTAATAAAATTTTCCATATTTATAAAACTTGGGAAAAGTACAAACAATGAAAGCAAGTGGGACTAAATTATACAAAAAAGCTTCTGCATATTAAACAATACAATCAACTTTGAGGAACTTATGACAAGTGAAATAAACAAATGAAAATTGGAGAAATACTGCATGATAGTTTTTATATGAAATACAAAAAATTGTCAAGTACCTAGAAATAGAGTAGAATAGTGATCAATGACTGAGGGGATAGAAAAATGGGGAGCTGCTATTCAACAGAGATACATTTTCAGTTATATAATTTGTCTTTATTTTATATATCTGTAAATAAGATTTTTTTAAACTAATAGTAGTCTTAGGTTTGGCTGTACATAAGAAAAAAAAGCAAGAGTGAATTTAACAAGACAAAATTAATTTTCTTTTGTAAATGCAAAAGGGAAGATATTACGATATTATGAGATGATATTATATCATGGTGGAATCCCAGACCATGTTTTTTTTCTGAAACTTTAAATGCAGTGAAGGAAAGGAAGGCTATTTCTCACATGCTGCATGTATCATTCTTATTTATATCTGAAATGTTGAACTTAGTTATATGGTCACACTCAACCCTTAGAAACTCTGAAAAAGGTTATTCTTATTTCAATCAACTGAGGATGAGCTACAAACTTGGCTTTTCATTACCAAGAAAGAAGTAGAGAAAAAATAGTGAACTGTAACTTACATTCTCTGTGATTGACATCCTCATTGTTTTCAAGTCTTCTAATATAAGAAAGAATATTATGATGAAATTTATAGTTTTTGACAGGCCAGAAATAAGAAAATATTAGAAACTACAGTACATATAGGAAAATGTAGGAATTTAAGAGCAAGTAATTTAATTTTATAACAGTGTAAAATATATATATAGGGAAACAAATGGAATTGTTACTTGTTTTTGCAAAAGTACCTGTGTCTAAAAAGAAAAAAAATAATTCTGAGTTTCAAAATCAGTAGTACTAGACCTTCACTTCAGATGAATTTCTAATCAATAAATGAAGTTTTTATATTTACTAATGCATTATTAACTCAATATTAAAGTCAGTTTCCCTCTAAATTTTTTTTTTTTTTTTTTTGAGACTAGGTCTTGTTATTTTTTTGTCTGTGGAACCGCAGGCTCTCGTTGCCCGGGGTACCACAGACTCAAGCAGTCCCCAGCCTCAGCTTCCCAGGTAGCTGGGATGACAGGCGTGCACCACCACGCCCAGCTGTTTTTTTGGAACTAGGTCTCGCTACGGGCCCCAGGTGGGACTCGAACCGCGATCCCTAGTCCCGGCCGCTTCATAGGCTGAAGCTTACAAGCCCGAGCCACCGTGCCCGGCTTCCCTCTAAATTTTTAATAGATAATTTCTTTTTCTTTATCTATTAAAAAAGTTTTATTGAAATAGTCATTTTAAATATGTCTGTACAAATTTCTATATTTTATAAATAAATTTCATTGCTTGTAATAGTAGAAATAGCCTACAATTGGGGAGTTTTCTACATTTCACAGAACATTTTTATGTAAATCATCTTGTATAAAATTAATACCATATCTAGATAATAAGCAAGCCTCTTTTACATACAAGGAAACAATCTCAAGAAACATTAAACACCTTGCCTAATATCATACATTTAATTAGAGTAAAAGCTTGGAACAAATGCCAGAATCCAGGACATATGAATCATATTGCATCATATTACATTGCTCTTCAAACCAGAAATGCTTAATTTGAATGCAATAGTTTTTAAATGAGACATTTAATGATGAACAAATAGTAAATTTGTTCAGAAAGTATCAGCAGTCTAAAATTATTAACCAGAATAATATAAATATCTTAGTGGTATTAACATCACTCAATGTAGCATTATATTTTGCCAGTGATATTAAAAAGTTAGATAATCTTCCCTGTTAAGTACTGTATCCTTCTAATTAAGTCATGTAGTTTATTGACATAAAAAAGAAATGTAGAAATTGACTTAAAAAAAAAAAACTTAGGTGACCAAGCACCGAGATGAGTCTGAATTCCTGTGCTAAACTGTGCTTTCTCTCAAGTTCCAGACCTTTACTGTGTTCTATATAGGGTGCACTTAGAGTGAGGTCAGGAGTGACTATTATGAACCATCTTACTCACTGCACTTTAGTCTTTATTCATGCTCTTCTATGTAGCAGTTGATTTGACTGCCCCTTTACACGCCTATTGGGAAGTCTTTTTTGCAATTATACTTTCTGTCTTCCCTTGTGACCTTCTCTCTCTCTACATACATGTCATTCTCTGGGCCCATTTCATACTTTCCTGTTGCACTGGCAACCATTTGGTGCCTTTGACTTTTACCCATGGAGATAGGCGGATTTTGAAAATATCTAAATAATGCCAGATACAATTGAATGTAACCCTCAGAATGAAGCATCTAGATAATGAGGCCTTTTATCTCAGTGAGAGTGAAAGCTGCTCACCCAATTACTTAATTCTGAAATTGTCTATCCCCCTGTATTTCATTGGAATTATGAAAGTCTGTCAGTCACCCTAATTTAGCTCTCCTACTCTAACTGGATAGGAAAGAAATGAAAACAAAAAGCATACTGACACAGAATATGAAACTGGACAGAAGGCAAAAAAAAAAAATGTGTTGCCTTCATTAATAATATTTTAGTATATATATATATTCACCAAAATCTCATTGAAAAAAGATTTAATATTTTTAATTATATTTTCTTCCCAAAGAAGCTTATTGACTTCTATACTAAAGATATTTTGCAATCATGTATTATATTTATAGATGTTTCTTAAAACTGATCTGAAATTCACTTGGTGAATGGTAAGTTTAGTGATTCAGGTTTACTGAAATATGAACCCAGGTAAGGTTCTAGTGTCAAATGAATTAGAAATTCTAAAGACCAACATTTTTAAAAGCCCCACTTGTTTTGTGTACAGGTGCTAAAGAATTAGGGAACCCTTTTTTAAAAAGTGGATACTTCTAAAGCATGCAAATAATTATCACAGTTAATATGCAAACTTACAATAATAAGTTCTTGGTTCTCTCAAATTGTTGTAAATTTGAAAAAAATCCATCTATCATACCATCTTAATAGTAAATAGAATAAGGGACATGGGTGTAAAATATCAAATCATAAAATATGTGAAATAAAATGCAGGCAAGGCACTTCACAGCAGCTTGCACAGTAGCAATATCATAGCCAATGAGGTTTATCTGAGGTGTGATTTTTGCTTCTTGAAAACACTCCACAACATATGCTTCAGTGATATCTTTGTGATATCTTTGTTTCCAACAACAAGGAAAACAGAAGAGAATATAAAGAATTGGGAATTTATCAAGCCCAAAAGCTTCTGCACTACTCAAGGAATTAACCACTGAAATAAAAAGACACCTTACTGAATGGTAGGAAATATTTGCACACTATGACTCTGACAAGAGTTTGAACTCACAATCTACAAAGAACCCATACAACTCAACATAAATAAAATGAGTAATCCAATTTTAAGAATTTGGCAGATGGACCAAACAAACACTTCTCAAAGGAAAACATATGGCACATGAAAAAACTGCTCATCATCACTTATCATGAGGGAGATGCAAACAAAACAAACAAAACCACAATGAGATACCACCTGGTACCTTTGAGAATGATATAGATCCAAAGACCAGAAACAATAAGTATTGGTGAAAATGTGGAGGAAAATAAATCCTGGAACAGTGGTGGAAGGAATGTACACAAGTGCAGTCCCTATGAAAAACAATATAGACATTTCTTTAAAAAGTGGAAACAGATCTACCATATGACTTGGCAAATCAATTCCTAGCTATTTCCACCAAAAAATATAATAATTTGAAGGCATATGTGCACTCCTCTGTTCGCTGCAGTACTATTTTCAGAAGCCAAGCTATGGAAATAACCCAAGTGCTTAAAAAGAGATAAGTGGATACGAAGATATGGTGCTTACACACAATCACATATTACTCAGTGAAAAACAAAAAGATTCAAATCTTGATGCTTGTCTTTGGCAACAATGTGAATGGAAGTGGAAGGGAGTATGCAAGGAAAAAACAAGGAGAAAGACAAATACTGATAGTGTCACTTAGATATGGAACATAGATAAATAAAACAAAGGTTTAGATAAAGTCATATCAAAATATGATAGTATGAGCAAGGCTATGGGGGGAAGGGTGAGAACAAAGAGGGAGGGAACACAATGGATGATGGAGTTTTGGATTACAGGTGTTTTGGTGTAGGTGTGGTGTGGTAAAAGCCTATGAAAGATATTCTATACCTCTAAATCACAAATAACATCTTAAATCAATGCTATCAATAAAAATAAACTATTGAAAATAAGAAGAGTTAAATAGGAGTTCTATCCTTTTTTAAAAAAAGACTTAGGGCACTTGTATTTTCAAAATGAATCTGAGGGTGATAGATTTACCATATATGACACACACTGCCTAATTATCAACATCACCTTTAACAGAAATACATGTGTGTATGTGTGTACATGTGTGTCTGTGTATATTTTAAGCAAAGATGAAATGTCATGCTTATTCCAAGTCCAGAGTTTAGCTAACAATTCATTCTTGGTGTTATGCATTAAAAGTTAACACTTGTCCATCGTTACAATATCCTACATAGTATTTTTTCTTCACTAAAAATCCTCTCTGCTCACCCTTTTCATCTGCCCCTCCAGTGACTGATTTTTCAGTTGAATCCATACTTTTTCCTTTCCCAGTATTCATAAAGTTATCATACGTACATAGTTTTCCCAAGTGGACTTCTTTCATTTAATAGCATGACTTAAGATTTCCTGCCTTTCTTTTCATAACATGATAGTTTGCCTTTTTGGTGCTGAATAACATTCCACTACCTTGATCTATCAGTTATCTTTTTATCTATCAACTGACTGAGGAACTCATTTTTTACTACAGTGAACAAAGTTTGGTAGTTATGGACAGATTTTTGTATTGGCATTAAGTTTTCAATTCCTTTGGGAATAACTAAAGAGCACAATTGCTAGATCATATTGAAAGAAATAGGTTTGGTTTTGAAAGAAACATATCTTTTTCATTGGTGACTGTATCATTTTGCATCCCCTTTAGCAATGGAACCCCTGTTACTCCATATTCTCACTAGCCTTTGATGTTGTCACTGTTCCATATTTTGGCTATTCTGAGAGGTGTATAGTTTTGTGTTATTGTTGTTTTGATTTGTGTTTACCTGATATGTGGTATATACTTGATATTACCATCTGTGTATTTTCTTTACACAGATATGTGTAATATCTTTACACAGATATTACCATCTGTGTAAAATCTTTGTGCAGAATTTTTGCCCATATTATTATTTTTCTCATTGGGATTTAAAAGTACTTTACATGGTTTGGATAGCTGTTTTTTATCTGATGTTTCTTTGCAAATATGTTTTCCTGGTCTGCAGCTTATCTTCTCATTTTCTAACAATGTCTTTTACATAGCACATATTTTTAACTTTAATTAAGTACAACATTTTCCTTTTGTGAGTCATACTTTTGGTGTTAAATCTAAAAGTTATTGCCAAATCCAGCATCACCTTTATAGCGTTATATGGCATAGCATGCTTCAATCTATGTTCAGAGTTACAGTTCGCATTTTACATTTATATTTGAATTAATTTTTGTGAATAGTATAAAGTCTAGGTCAGACTTATTGCTCTTGCATGTGTACATTGAATTGTTCCAATACCATTTTTTGAAAAAAAAAAAAAAAAAAAAGAAACCTTTTCCACTGAATTATCTCTTCTCTGTTGCCAAAGACCATTTACCTGGGTGGGTCTATTTCTGGGTTCCCTGTTCTGTCCTTATATTTATTTGCCTATTTTTTAAAGGTACCATTCTATCTGATAATTGTAACTGTATGTTACAAATCTCAAAGTCTGGTAGTGCCATTCCTCCATTTTCTTTGATTTCACTATTATATTAGTTATTCAGGGTCTTTATGTCTCTATGTAAGTTTTACTTTGGATTTTGATATCCACAAATGACTGGCTTTAATTTGCTTATCAGTTTTGTTTTTGTTTTTGGTATGTTTATTCCTGCATTTTATTTTACTATTCAAAGTATCTTCAACGTCAAACTATATGAATGCAAAGATCTAAATCATTTCTCTAGTAGAGAATTAATCTTTACCTTTTAACAGTTTTATTTTTGTATTGAGACCAGTTTGTTTTGAATATTAGTCTTACTACCAAGAATAAGATAAAGGCTCCCTTTTTAAAATTTTTATTTCAGGAGTCTCAGTACTGAATGAGGGACCCAGCTTGAAAATGAAAATACACATACATACATGCACACAGCAACAAAATATACTCAGTAGAAAATAATAAAATGGTAGAGGTGGAAATATGCCCTCAAATTTTTTTTTTGGCATTCTTTGTCATTTTTTTTTGAACTTAGTTTATTTTCATGGACACTGATTTTTACACAAAATTTTTGCAAGATATATATAGAAATACTATTTGTTTGTAAGAGACCCACATTAGTAACAACTCAAATAATCTGTATATGCTATAAGTCAATAAATACATTTTTCAGAAATGATAATGAGCAAAATCACTATCATATGCAATACACAAAATGGCTAAATCTCATGTAGGAAAAAACAAAAACAAAAAACATATATAATTATAATTTCTTAGCACTAATTTGCAATTAATGAAAACCACGAGATACTACATAAGTATACTACAAAGTATAGTATGTGTATACTTTTCAAATAGTGGAAAAAATGATCCAAGATATCAGGCATCAGGAGAGTGATTATACACAACTTTTAGAATATTTTAATAACCAGGTCAGAAAACCTTGTTTAGGAAATAAAACTAGAAGTATTCACTTTATCTTTCAGTATTCAGTACCCATTGACTTCAGTAACAATTTAATTATGAAATAGTCTACTAAAATATTTATGGACCTTCAAAAGATTGAACAGACAAATAAAGATAGTATATTTATAAATTTCTGATATATCTATCTCATAAAACTAATTCTAGGAAAAATTCACGCTGCATGGACTTTTGGTATGTGGGTTTGTAGCAACCTTAGAATAATTACTGTAAAAAGAGTCTCCTTTACAGAAAAAAAATTCATGTTCCACATCATTTATTCCAACCAATTTTTGATAGAGAAAACTTCCGATATTTCTGTTTTATCTGTTTATCTATTTTATCTGCTTTACCTGGGAAATTCACTGTAATATACAGAGTATTTTACATGTACTGCAAATCATTTTATTTGTATACTTAATGTAACCTTTTTTTGGATTATATGATGATGGTAATGGTGATGACAATAGATACTGTTAGAGGCTCAGAAATCTTTTATCCTTTTTCCTTACCTGATTCCATTAACACCATTATGGTGGTGTAACAGGTATTGTTAAAGTTAGTTTTTAAAATGTGTTCAATCTGAGAAGTAGATGAAAAATCAGCCTTGTTAATATTCATTTATCTTATTTGTCCCATGGCACTTAATTGTGTTCTACTTATTGGCTTCTCATTTTATAGAGTGTGAAATTTTTATTTTTTAATTGTATACATAACATATACACAATAACTTAAAATATCTACAGAAAAATATGTTGTACCTATTTTTCCCCCAAAGGAAAGAAGAAAAATTAAATAAATAACTTGTCCACATTCAGAGCAATTAAGCATCATCAGGGTTAAGTCCATGTAAATTTGACTCCAAGTGGAATATTATTCTTTGGCACCAAAAGATGACAGAGAACCGGATTCATTGTAGATGAAATTTGAAGGCAGAAAATACAAAACTTTTTCATTTTTTTCTTTAAAACAGAAAAGTACTAGTTTATATGTCACAATTTACTGTGATTACACATAGTTTATACAGTGACATCAACATTTAAAGAGGTTATATATAATATCAGAAACCATCTAGTTCCCTCATTTTTTAAATTGTGAATTGAGAAAGACAATGTTGTTACCAGTGGTAACCAGATGCTTTTGGGCAGATATTTTTTTTTTTTCCTACTGACCTCTCTACAGAAGATTGTCTATTCTGTCAAGACTGGCTATAATTAATTTTATTTTGCTGTGTTTATGTGTGTGTGGGCGTGTGTGTGTGTGTGTGTGTGTGTTGTAAAGTAGCCAGTTTATTGATACCTCTTGCTATTGGGCCATGTGTTGAGCCTTTATGTAACTTATTCCACTTACTTTTCTCAGAAAGTGTAGGAGAGTTTGAGAAAGAAGAGTAACATTGACGATTGACAATGACTTCAGGTAGTACCTAATGGAGAACAAATAAGCCAGAAAAAAAAAAAAAAAAAAAAAAAAAAAAAAAAAAAAAAAAAAAAAAAAAAAAAAAAAAA